>WTXE01000347.1:0-24611 GCA_022496225.1 Russula aff. rugulosa BPL654 | reverse complement strand
TGAGATGTGGAGACAGAGAAGCAGAGGCATCAGACGGGCAGAATCTGCTTACATAACCCGTGCTGGTTCCTGATGGGGTCTGCCTTATGCATCCAGCAATATCTTGTTGTTGGGTTCCATACAGCAACGCGGAATTTGGATCTAGGACTTGGGATTTGGATCTTCGGGTTGCTTCGCGGATCTCTGGAAGCGGTGTCCGATGTTACATAGCATAATATGAGTTTATTTTCGACGTTTGCCAGACAGTCACTAGGTGCGTGATGGCATGTCCTGCTGGGGAGTGCTATGAATGAAAACTTTTTGTAGCCCACGTTAGCCCCATTCCTGTTCCCCACCCTTCCTCACCATGTCTGACCAAGAGAGCCATCGATAGGACAGCCAACTACAACCGCAGCAACACGGAAAAAAGCTTTCACGTATCGCACTCCCCGAGATATCCCGCGGGACATCACGCACCTTGTGAACGCCGAAAATAAACTGTCGAAAATAAACTCATATTATATCGGACACCGCACTAGTCGCTTCCCGAGATCCCGAAGTAACCCCCACTTCCAAATCACAAGTCCTAGATCCAAATCCCGCGTTGCTGTAAGCGGCCCATATGTTAGCTCGCTGCGCTTGCAATCAATTGTCACAGCACCGTGAATTGACAGGGAGTCCTTGAGGGAATCCGCCCAATTTTATGATGGCGCTATGTACACGATGGCATCCAAGCTAACACTTTCTGAAAAGCCCAGCTCGCATGTTAACGACATCTTGTCTGCTGCGTCTGACTCGATGTCTCGACGAGATGAAGGAATAGCAACGGAGACACCACATCCGCATGCTGGACAAAATCGTCGAGACTGAGGTCATCCTCGTGCTAGATGTGCGTGACCCAAATGCCGCAGCCGACTGGTAAAGAAGGGGTACGCACTACGTAGGTGCGAAGCAGCGGGCAAACGTCTCGTTTTTAGCGCTCAACAAAATCAGTGCGTTAGGTCCACTGGCATTCTCCCTCCTCTTCATCTGGAGATAATCGATATTTCGACCATATCATTGTAACATAGACCTGGTGCTGCTCGAGAACGCCCAGACATGGTTTGAACGAACACCTCAGCCACACAACTCCGATGCTCCCATTCCGCTCTGGCCTCTCGGCATGCAACCGAGAGCGGCGCAGAAGGTTATCGTCGACAAAAGTAGTGTAAAAACACTCTAAAAACGCTCAAACGGGCTGATTTTTTTTTACCATTTCTGATTATGCGTGCATCATCGCGGTGAAGGTTTGTGCCGTTACGGCACGCACGAAGGAGTTGCAAGTCAGTTCAACTCGAGCGCATCCTGTGCCAGTGGATCGTCGAACTCGCCAGGTGTCATATTTTGAAGACGACGACAGCATCCAAGGCCAGAATAAGTCATCAGTGCTCCTCCTGCGCACGTAGTCAAACCTGAAGACGTCGACGATCCAATCTCCGTAAGTGGGTGTGCATCCTCTCCTGCCCCTCTTTACGATCAAAAAATGCCGTTCTACTCTGAGCCCCCCGCGCTGCCGCTCGGATAGGCTGACGGACCTAGGTGCCTGGGTCAGTAACGACTTTGTCAGCTTCTGTAAACACGCCAGAGGGTCACGGTCTGGAAGATCGGAACAATTTCTTCAAGTTTACGTTTGTTCCCTACTACATATATGGGACGGCAAATAGACGCACGACTCCTGTGACATTGCTTCATTGGCGTCATGGTATAGAGTTTCACATGGCTAGCTTGTCAACGGGTTCTAGGCACTACCTCCTCGGAGTAGGACATTCATTGTGGTGCCGCGCCGGAGTGTCTTGTCAAACTCCACGTTACAAGTGCCTCGGCGGCCCAATCAGCTCCGATATTGCTGACCAATGGCTAATTATGAGCTCACTGTGAACGCGCAACTGTAGGTCTCAACCTCCAAACCAGGGCACAATCCGAGTCATGCCAGTGTAGTATAATACTAGTATTCCGTGACAAGTGACTGCAGTACTGTCAGTATAAAGACACTGGTAGTTGCAAAGGTGTGGAACCCACACAGTGCACGGCCCCTTACAAAGGTCTCTAGGCGTATCACTTATCCGGATTACAGCGTGCACGCAGCAGTATTAATGACCAAGTGGTCGGGCTAAACAGGATTTCCATATTTGGGAAGGAAACTACCATTTCTATACTTTCTCACGCCACTGATGATTTGACAGACTGCTTACGCGCTCGGTGCCTCTTGCGGCCAGACTCCGTTGAACTTGACTTTGACTTGGATTGTTTCTCGGGCGCTCTATGACGACACAAGGAATCAGCGTCGTTCGGCCAACAAAATTTGTTTCGTATTAGAGAAGCGTCGGGACTACAGTAGTATATTAAGGCCAGGAAGGCCGGCTCAGAGTTCCTCACAATCAACTCCTTGGCAATCCCGCACTCCTATACCTACTACCTCCACCACCTTCACCTCTTACCCATCTCTCTACCTCTATTATCTTACCAAACCGACATGGCCATCATCGATACCTTCAAGGCTAACACAACCAGTGTCGAGGTACCTTCTCGTCATACATTACATCCTTCCCAGAAGTATCTAATAACTTCGTCTACAGTTCTCTTGGCCCGCTGATCTGAGCGGTCTTGAACGAATCATGCTGTCAGCCCATGGCGATCTCCAACGTCTTCTCAGGTTGGGCTTTGCTCTCCTCTTCTTTGTCTTCAAATCCTCAGATGATCGCCTGTAGCGCCTTCTTTTCTAACAGCATTAACATCAAGACCATCTACGCTCACACCTCGCCCCGCACGCACACAGCATCGCCCGAGGAACCCATAACCCAGGGCCGCGAAGTCCACCTCATATGCAACGGCAAGACCGCATGCATCGCGACGAGCACCGTCACGATCACGACGCCGGAGGTGGAACGACTGTTCTTGGACGAGAAGTTCGCGATTGGACAGATGTTCCGCAAAATGCAGACGCCTCCGAAATTCGCACTGCTCGAGTGCGGCAGTAAATTCGAAGCCGGAAAGCGGGTGCTCTGGCGGCGGTACACGCTGTCGACGGATGGCTTTTTGTGCGATATCGTCGAGGTGTTCCCGGACCGGGATATGTTTGTGCAGGGTGAGCAGTGGCTCAGCGAAAGCCCGGAAACCGTCAGCTCTCAGGAGAGCAATCATGGTGCGGAAGAGAGCAAGAGGAGATATTCTACCAGCACCGTCCTCCTCACTGTTTAATGGTCAGTAACGCGAGCCATTGCCGTGCAATGAGCTTCACGTGACCTAATCGCCTAAATCAAACCATTCTTTACACAAAACCCATACCTTTACTACAGTCAAACCCCTCTTAACCCATACCTCCGAAAACCTTTTTTTCAGGTGTAACTCCTCTAGCCAATACCCTAGCAGTCCTCCAAATGGGTATGGGTTAAGAGGGGTTCGACTGTAGTACATCTACATCCTGTAATTCTTTGCATTTGCGTTATTTATTGAATCTACATTCTTCCACCTCCAATTTCGTATTCGCAAGCTTTGTTCATTAACTTAGCAAAGCGGTCTGCGTGCAGACCAACTGCATGTCTTCCTTGTGATCCGTTAAATAAGCGTTGTTTCTCATGAACGGAGGTCTGTCGATGAGGGGCAACGGCAAGTGAAAGCGCGAGAAATATGCGTTAACCTAGATCGGGTGAGCTGAACCGGCAATACGGGAACAGCTTGTCCGCAAAATTCTGCTCCGGGTATACACCTCTTCGGGGCCATGTAGCGCACGCACTTTGCCAAAAGGGAGGCGCGTGATTGGAGAGTATAACGATTCGTGTTAGAGGAAAAATCCGCGGAGGATCCGGAGCGATAGGTTGTGGTCGTTGAGGTATTTGCATGAACGTAAATGGGTTCTCCGTCTGAGCGGTATGGGTTAGTAGGCAAGAAGGTTCTGTTGCGTTGGGGCTCTTCTCCAGAGTCGAACTCAAGCTCCTTCCGATCATTCCAACTCGTAGGGCGGCAATCGCCGGCGCCCTCAACAACTCCCGCGAGCCACTCATCCGTAGATAGTTTCTCCTTTGGCCGGGTTGCACGTGTGACCTCCCCGTGGACATGTCCAGCACTGATGCATCTGGTGCTACGGGCTCTTTGATCTCTGGCGAAAGCGAGAGCGCATCGAGTTTGATTGAGTGACCAAAGCCTTCCAGAAAAGTCGGGGGATTTGAGACTCGTACGTCCAATACAGGGATGTATTTCGATAACCCTAAGAGGTCGGAACTCCGTGTTTAGCGGGTTTAAATGGAACGGCCGGGGGGGCTAGATCGGGACAAAGATCAGCTGCCAGTGTATGTGTGTGCAATTGGCTGCAAGTGCCACCACACTTACCTATTTCGATGAAAGAGAAAGCGCCAGTACGTCGGCACTAGTCTTGCTATCCCAAGATTGCCCCATTATTTACCTGGGAAGGAGACCAAAGGCTATGCAGTTATGCTGGAACGTCGGCCGGGAGTGAACCAGTGAACCTTAGGAAGGGATTTGTCGACGGACCGAGCGGCGAGCGACGATCAGAAGAGGCGGTCCAGGTTCAGCTTGTCCTGTTTTGTATGAGCTGCCGAGCCGAACATAGTGAAGAAGTGTTTTGGTTGAGAAACTCGTGGGCGTGACGCGTCTTGGTGAATGAGAGCCACGGAAGTACTCCTTCCCATCGCTGCAGTAAAGGGGGCGTGTGTAATCAGGTCTTCCTTACGAAAGACCTGATTAGAGTACAGAGATGGGACTTTGCGGTATTAGTGCCGACGAGGAATACATTTATCACCCGCAACCTTTACGTTGAGGGTTCTAGAGGGCGATTTCTATTTGACAATGTTCGCGAGTCACATGATACAAAGGAGCTATCTGATTGGTTGCCCCCTGAGCTTGCCTTATGCGCTTCGATTTCCTGAATACGCTCATCGTCACATGATACCTCGGACACAAACGTGTACGCCTGAAACCGCGTTGTTGCCCCCTGTATTGCACCCGCTTGAACCCGCGTGCTAACGTCGTTTCCGCGTTCAATTGAGCACACGCCCCTGAGCGTGTCTTATGCACTTCAATTTCGTGACGACGCTCTCAGTGTTACTTGACTCCCCAGAGACAAACGTGCTTTCAACGTGTGTGATGGCGTCCTTTCTGCGTTCAATTGAGCAGACGCCCGCACTCTTCCCCCCCTTGCACAAACTCTCCTCCGCTTCACGGAGAAACACGCGGACTACTCTTCTTCCAAAACGGTTGTTTTCCCGCACCCGATGAAAAGAAAGGACACATTGCGCGAACTCGAATAAACCTAAGAAGTTTTCGATTTTTTATGGTTCATTATAGAGCCGGCTTATTGATGACGGCTGCGCATCATTACTTCAAGCCTTGTTGCCCCCTGTATTACACCCGCCTGAATCCGGGTTGTTGCCCCCTGTATTGCACCCGCCTGAACCCGCTTGATAGCATTGTTGCGCGGCAGTATACTGGAAGAGAGAGCAGAAATCGCGAGCGAACGACATGGCAAGAAAAACGATGCTGTAAACAGGTGGAACAGTCGGCCAGCACGGGGAAAGCAAACTGCTATCGCCCGTCTTCCGTGAGAGACAGAGGAACGGTTGCGGGTTGTGCCGCGCAAGCGGGCGTAAGGCCATAGCCACCGAGGGAAACAAGGGAATCGCACACTTACACGTGACCATCCCTTCTCGAGCTCATTCCTATTCCGGTAGTGGGAACGACCCTTTTATATCAACCTCAACAATGTATAAAAGACTGAGATAAAGTACATCAATTGATCAAGACCTCAGTTCTCTTGGAAGCACAGGTGAGTACGCAGATAGTTCGATGTCTCGGAGACACATATGATGATGGCGTCCGAGGTGACGCTTTCTTTAATGACCTAGCTCGCAGAATCCGCACCTGCTACTGTAGCATCTCATCTGCCTCATCCGACTTGACATCTGCAGCTGCCAACAAGATGAAGGGACAGCAGCGGGGATGCTACCTCCGCATGCTGGACAAGGTCGTTGACGAGGCCGATGTCACCCTCGTGCCCGATGCGTGTGACCAGCTGGGTGCTGTAGCCGACTGCTACAGGAAGGGGTACTGTACGCAGGCCGTGCGTCGGCGCGAAGCGGAGGGCGAGCGTCTCTTTTTTTGTTTTCAACAAAATCGGTGCGTAACCCCATTCTTCATCCTCATATCATTTGGAGATCATCGATATTCGTATATTTGTAACGTAGGCCCTGGTGCCGCCCGACTCGGAGAACGCCCACATGGTTCGGTTCGAACCCATTCCACCGCACAACTCCGACACTTCCATTCCGCTCTGCCGGTTCGCATCAGCGTACGAACCTGGCATCTGGCACGGGCACGGCCCCGGCATTGCTCCGTATTCCTCAAAACGTACAAAGCGAGCGTGGTGCAGAGGGTCACCGGTCACCGTCGGCATTAATATTGTTGGCTCCGCCAACGCCGGCAAAAGCCGTCTGATCAACACGCTCAAACGGGTCAAGGTGCGTCGTCGAAATCCCCCTTTTCACTTGAGAGCACAAGCACACTGGCAGGTGAGTACTGTAACTTCAAAGCTAACGTCGCGAAAATTACGTGATTTAGGACGCATGGATCAACCTCCTGTACGTCAACACCGTGACTAATGCCCCTCGTCTCTCGGGCTCGTAAGAGTGTCAACGGTCTTAGGGTACGAGTCCGAGAGACGAGTCTTGAACCAACCGCCAGAGAACCAACCTCACGCCGCCCGGCTCGCCGGCCCCGCCCAGGATATTCAACAGCAAATTGCACAACTGCTCGAAAACGTCGGTGGAATCACCCAAACCCTCACTCAGCACACCCAGACCAGACAAGCAATTGGCCCAAACCTTTTGACAACTTACATGGTTTGTATGTTGTCATATTGATGACAGAATACAAAACATGTAAGTCGTCAAAATATTTTGGTTCTAAGTTGACTCACCATGTGTCATATGAATACGAGTCTTACTAGACGATGACAGCATCCAAGGGGGGCAGAAGGAGTCGTCAGTGCTCCTGCGCAACGTAGTCAAACCCGAAAACGTCAGCGACCCAATCTCCGTAGGTGAGTGTGCATCCTCTCCCTGTTCCTTGAATTCCTTCACGACGTTAACACCGAAGAACATCCAAAGCCGAACATCTACTCGCCACTTCGTGACCACATAGCATACGTCGATTACGACAAACCAAATCTTGATTTCGACGACCTTCATATGCATAAACCTAACGATGCAGCGTTTGATGGCGCATCTCACGACGTCCATCCATTGCCGCCCGCTGACATTCTGCCGATGTTTCTTGAATTACCATTCGCATTCACCGAACCTCCGCCCTTGGGAGGATGATCTCATCCGCAATCTGTGGGGAAGAAAGACTTTGATGCGTCGTAGTGTGTATTATTTATATGCCTCGTTTATGACTTTTGACTCCCTCCTAGACTTTTTTGACGGCGGTGAACTAGTCTACTCATCCCGGATGACGATATCATGTGTTTCCTGGCACGCCCCGAGATCCAGCGCGGCGTGCGGCGACTGACGCACTATGGACTTATCAAGACGACCTTCTGGCGAAGCTCGTTATGTAATACGAAGTGTACCATGCCCCTTTCAGGCGAGGATCCTCAACGGGCTGCGCTGTACATGCGCAAAGATCATGAGGATGAAAGCAGTCTGTATGCGGGCCAACTGCAGGTCTTCCTTGTGAGATCCATTAAATAAGCGTAGTTTCTCACATACGAAGGTTTATTGATGAGGGGCAACGAGAAGAGAAAGCGCGAGAAATATGCGTCGACCTAGATCAGGTGAGCGGAGCTGGCAATATTAATATGAGAACAGCTTGTCCCAGGTATTCAACTCTTCGGTAGCGCAACGCACTTTGCCGAAAGAGGCACCAACAGGTGACGAGGTAAATGGATTCTCCGTCTGCAAAGATGGTTGCTTCCGGCGAGTGGCTTGAGCTAGGCAAGAAGGCATTTCTTCGGGCTCTTCTCACTGTACTAGCAATGCATGTCGAACTCGAATTCCTTTCTATCATTCCGATTCGTAGGGAAACTATCGGCGAAACTCTCACGACAACTCTCGCGAACCACCTATTTGTGACAGTTTCTCCTTTGGCGCATACATTGACCTCCTCTTTCAACTGAGACGTAGACAAGTCTAGCACTGACGCGGATGCATGACCAAACCCATTCTTGATTTCGACGACCTTCATATCCATAAACCTAACGATGGCGCTGTTGAAATCAAGCTCGCGCGGCTCAGTTCACGCGTTCCAGCGCCCTAGTCCTACATTTTCAATGTCACCCTTTAGTGCCCCCCATAATATCTTCCATTCGTGCTGCCATAGACACATTTTCCAGTATATAGTTGCCCACACCCAACCCGCAATATAACCCCGCTCGTTTTCCCTGCACGCGCGCACCGTTCTTCCAACAGGCGCGCCCCGAGATTTAGTGCGGCGTGCAGCAACTGATGCGCTATGGACTTATCAAGAAGGCCTTCTGCTCAAGAAATTAGTAGAAAAAATTTCCCTAAGAACTGGGGTCCGGTGGTCGACGGTTCAACTCCTCGCGCGGTGCGATCTCTCTCGAACAATGTGCTGACTGCAAGGAACGACACAGGTCGCGGTGGTTGGGCAAAGACCGAGGCGAGAGGACTTTACCCCTGTGACAACTGACGTCGGCACGTCCTGATATTCCAAAGCCCATGAGCAACGTGCTAAGAAGCGGGAGGTAGCCCGGAAGGCTCTAGCTCTGTCTGTCCACGACACACAGCGGCAGCTCCCCAAATTATCCAGGCTTAGTCCCGCAGAGCTCGGCCGGATGAGTTTGAGCATATCGTGTTGGAGGCGCGGCAGCCACGCGGTGGTACAGACGGATTCTCCTTGCCGCTCTTACTGTATTCTTTTCTTTGGGACGTGTAAAACACCACAGAGCAAAGTACACAACGACCTCAGCCTCTTGGGAGCCAGAAGATTGTCGGATGTAGCGGAAGTTCAACGTTCAACGTTCAACGCCAAACAATGACAAACATTCAACGGACAGCTAGTGGACAGCCCCCGCCTCGCGTCCTCCAGCCGTCCTCAGGTGCCCATTGATTGAAGTGTTACCAGACTCTATACCCCCCGTGCATAGCAGCTCCTCATTTAAATGTCTCAACATATTCCTCCCGATCCCGAGAGGGGCGGCGGACAGGGCGGACCAGGTGCGTTACCCGTCGGAGATTCGACCTGTCTCAACTAATTTCTCAAACTATGTTTAGTAGATGACCCCCGCGACCATCCTACGACGACGACGAACCAGCCATTGCAAGGAGAATCTAATTTTGGGGACAGCTCAGGGCCGCTCTTCTCCATATACTCCAAGGCCGCAGATGAAGAGGACAACAAGATGGTCGAGCGATGGCAAAAGGATGCTGATGGGATTCTCATTTTTGTAAGTCCTCGTGTCGGCATTCGTCTGCCCTTGCATATAAACTCGAATATTATAGACCGGTCTATTCTCCGCTGCAGTCGCTGCCCTCCTTGCTGTGACCGTCCAGGACCTCAGGCCAAACAGTCAGGATATCTCCGCGTTCTATCTCGGCAACATCTATCAGGTTCTCGCCGACCCGAACGCAACACTCTCATCTACTCCTTCACCCGTCGCCAAACCACCCCCATTCTCTCCTCCGAGATATTCCGTCTGGGTGAATACTCTCTGGTTCTTGAGCTTGGTGATGAGTGTCAGCTGTGCCTTGTGGGCGACATCGTTACATCAATGGGCACGTCGATATGTCCGTCTAGCTCAGCCTGCGCGGTGCAGTCCAGAAAGGCGAGCGCGAATGCGTGCATTCTTTGCCGGGGGCGTCGAGAAGATGCATATTCCATGGGCAGTTGAAGGACTGCCGATGCTGCTGCATCTCTCTCTATTCCTTTTCTTTGGTGGACTGGCCATTTTCCTGTTCAATGTCGATCGTGAGGTTTTCGGCTATGTGATTTGTTGGATTGGTCTTTTCTTGGTGGTGTATGGAATGATCACACTGCTACCATTAATCCGACAGGATAGCCCGTACAACTCACCACTTTCTACACCAGTCCGGTCCCTATATGCCGGCGTACCTTATATCGCCGTCACAATTCTCTCTTTCGTTACACTTGGTTGTTTTTGGAGCGATTGGGCCTGGAACCTCCGGTTTTACTTGAGCGACCGTTACCAAAGGATGTCAGGAGGTGTGGAGAAGGCAGCGGAGGAAACGGCGTCAAAACGGTCATCGGAGATCGACTTTCAGATCTTGGACTGGACAATCAGTGCTCTAGGCGACGATGACTCACTCAAGAGCTTCTTCGAGGCCATCCCTGGCTTCTTCAACTCAAACCTCGTGAAGAATCGAAGACGATATCCCTGGGAACTCAGAAAATTACGATATGCAATGGGAGGATTCTTAGTCCGTACTTGGTCATCTAATTCGGTCGACGACTCGGAGAAAGTTCGTCGGTTGGACATCTCCCTTAATGCAATACACCAACTTGACCAAGCCTATCACCGGGATTTCCTTTACGATATTTTTTACCGGCTTGAGAATGAAGTGCCACCAACGGTTGAGATCGGACACACTGTTGTTCGCTGGTTTACCAGCAATGATCAAGATATCCCTTCGGCTGCAGAAAGCTTTATTGCTAAGATTCTTGTCAATGTGCGGGAACGAAATGGCAGTTGGGTTACGCTCGCTGCCCGTACATTTGACGTACCGGAGCAAGACCTCTGGGACAACATTCCTCATGGAGATGACAGTGTCTTACTTGCCATCTTCATTCACGTTACTCGCCAATACCTTCGCTCTCATTGCTATTCGGGGCTTTGATACCACTTTCCAAACTCAACATACGGAAAGCATTTCCGAGACTGCAGCATGACTTCTGTACGTTATGGAACGAGCTTGTTCAAGAAGCAAGAAATCGAGGAACTTACAGCACTTCTGTCGAAATTCTCAGAACAATCCGCCATCGTTACATCGCGTTACATCAAGGCACCGATGCTGCCCGACTGCATTCTCCGCTTCCACCGACGATCTCGACATCCTGTACGAGCCGTCGTCATATCCATTCTGCAACCTCGCTAGCCATCGCCCAGACTCGACCGCTCACGTTCTGTTCCTCTCCCCAACCACCTGGTAATTCTTCGGATGCCTCGTCTCATCCACCAACCATGGCGACAACACCGCTTCGCGACAAGTCGAGCAAGTGAATAACGTCATCCAACCAACAGCCAGCGAAATCGGAGCCACATCTCACGGCACCAACATTACATCACCGTCTAACCCAGCTCATTCCAACTCTTGTCCAACAGGTCCATCACCCACAGTTATTGTGGTTCCTGCGCTGCAAGACGTCACCTCGAGCGCTACGTTGCCTCATCCTCTGCAAGGAGCGAGCAGCAGGACTCGGATATAGTTGCACCGAGCGCAGAACTAGAAACTGGTCAAATTTTGTCAACCGCATCCACGCATGCACTGGCACCAATTCCAACATCCCTGCCGAACGCGCCGTCGGAATCTCACGATGCAGGTGTCGCCTCTGTCTCCAATTCCTCCCACCTTCCTCCCCTCTCTATCGTTCCTCCGCCCCAGCCTCTCGTCCAAGTGGAACTGCCACGCTTCCACGCCTGCGTCCTCGTGGACTCGTGAATACAAGAACATATGCTTTGCAATGCTGTCTTGCAACTACTTGTAAATCCCCTCCGTTCTGGAACCTGTTCAGGGAACTGGGCCATGTAAAGGCGCAGCGCGGAGCACCCGAAACTGGTGTTGCAACACCACTCGTGGATGCCACGGTGGAATTTTTCAAGCAATTCCTAGTTGAGGACGAGTCGCCTTCGACGCAACAGCCGTCGCATCCGGCCACAGAGGGAACATCGAGGCTGATGAAGAGAGGAAAGGCGATAACATTGTTGATTCGTTTGAACCAACGTACTTGTATGACGCATGAAGGAAAAGAGGCAGCTCAAACCTCTACTTGTACGTTCCTCTGATCCCGTATAGCATCCTATTACTAATTTGTGCCGTAATTTGTATAGGACGGCCAACAGCAGGATGCGGAAGAGTTTCTTTCTCTATACCTTGACGCGCTTGAAGAAGAATTGCCCGCACTACTTGCTTCTGTTAGTGGTGGCCAGTCTGCCAGGCTGCATTGAAGAAGAACGTGAGGTGGGAAGCCAAGGCTTCGTGGTGCGTCAATTACCCCATCCCTCTGCACTGAGCTGGGCATTGAAGAATACATGGACACGAATAGGCCAATCCTGTCGAGTCGCCTATCACGCGTATATTTGGCGGGAAGTTCTGTTCGCATGTTCTTACGTCAAACAAGCCTGACGTTGTCACCTCAAAAGACTGGCGATCACTTCATCTCGACATCCAAGTCCGTGTCTCCTCCTTTCTCCTCCATGCTATCCGCACGGATGTCCCGGCGGTGACTTACCTCAGGACTCTGCCCATAGCACGACTCGATACGCACCGTTCAAGACGCCCTTGCACACATCTCACAACTGCAGTCCGGCGAGCAAGTTAGCGTGTCTGGTTTGGGCAACGCAAGTCAGCAAGTTCTCATCGAGGCGCTTCCTCCAGTACTCGTCCTCCATCTCAACCGCGTCCGATACGATGCGACTGCGGGCGGTATAACGAAGATAGGAAAGTCAATCCAGTTTGGACCAGAACTTGAAATCCCACTCGGTAACGATTTCTATTCACCTTTCTCGCGGCAGCCGAGGCTAAGAATACTTTCGTGATTTGATATTCATTTCAGACATTATGGCACCCACTGCTCAACGGCCCTCAGAGCCACCTCATTACAAGCTCTATGGAGTGCTCTACCATCACGGCGAATCTGCAGACAGCGGGCATTATACCGTCGACGTTCTTCACTCGAATGGAGAAGGCGACACAGGGGAATGTTGGCTGCGCATCGATGATGAAGTGGTGACCCGAATGCGACATGAAGACGTGTTCGGGGAGCATGGAGCTGAGCGGGCGGCAGACGAGCAGTGTGCTTATCTCCTCTTTTTTTGTCGCACTCCCTGATAGGTATACAGTTGTTCGTTATAGTAGTTTACTGTATGTTTATTCTCTGTTGTGATATCCGCTCAGCCTGTAGATGCCTATGGTTTGACAAAGATCGTAGCCTTAGAGATTTACCCACTGGCAGAAAGTACTACTGTACGACAAACACCCAGTTCTGTGAATTGTACTTTGGAGGTTCGTACGGTTCGCTCACTGGCAGACCAGACTGGAACAACACCATGAAAGAAGGCCGTTTTGATTTTGATGTTGTCACACAACCATGTTCCGAATCGTGCCCGTTCCAGTCATTACCAAGCGCAAGATATCTAGTCCCATCCCTATCCCGTCTCTTCTCGTCTTCGCTGCCTACTTCCTTTCGGGAGCGTACTGTATTAGCATACTAGCTAATTTTACAATTTCTCTGTATGTCCGGCTACACGTTTGAGTCCATCCGCCCCTCCAGACATTTTCATCATCGCTTCATGCCACCAACGGACCTTGTGGGTAGGAATTCGCCATGCTATTTGAATCCACCCTCCTGGTCGTTGAAGAGGGCATCGTGTCGAATATTAAAAGTGACCGATGACGCCGTTCCACAACAAGTCACGTAGGTAGATACCATTACATGGCCGCCCTTGCTGTTTGACGAGATGACGGTCAGTGAATAGGAGAGCCTCTGATCCCCACAGCAATCAATATCACCCATCTTAGTGACCGGTGTAACCGCTGCGCCGCAAGCATTTTACCTTGACGGCTACTGTACTTGCCTCATCCTTCGGAGTGAAAGAGGCAGCAGAGGAGAACTCCGGCGCAAACTAAAATATGTTTGTTAATCCACTTACTAAGGTCTCTAGGCGTATCACTTATCCGGATTACAGCGTGCACGCAGCCAGTATTAATGACCAAGTGGTCGGACTGGACGAACAGGATTTCAACAAATTTGGGAAGGAAACTACCATTCCGATACTTTCTCACGCCACCGACGATTTGACAAAACTGCTTACGCGCTCGGTGCCTGTGCGGCCACGAGAAGACTCCGTTGAACTTGAGTTTGACTTGGATTGTTTCTCGGGCGCTCTATGACGAAACAAGGAATCAGCGTCGTTCGGCTAACAGAATTTGTTTCGTATTAGAGAAGCGTCGGGACTACAGTAGTATATTAAGGCCAGGAAGGTCGGCTCAGAGTTCCTCACAATCAACTTGTTGACAATCCCGCACTCCTATACCTACTTACTACCTCCACCACTTTCACCTCATATCCGTCTCTCTTATATTACCAAACCGACATGGCTATCATTGATACCTTCAAGGCTAACACAACCAGTGTCGAGGTACCTTCTCGTCGTACACTGGCATCCTTCAAGTTCACAGATAATAACTTCGTCTACAGTTCTCCTGGCCCGCTGATCTGAGCGGTCTTGAACGCATCATGCTGTCAGCCCATGGCGACCTCCAACGCCTTCTCAGGTTGGGCATTTCTCTCCCCTTATCTGTCTTCAAATCCTCAAACGATCTCTTGTACTAGCGCCTTCTTTTCAAATAGCATTAACATCAAGACCATCTACGCTCACACCTTGCCCCGCACGCACACAGCATTGCCCGAGGAACCCATAACTCAGGGCCGCGAAGTCCATCTCATATGCAACGGCAAGACGGCATGTATCGCGACAAGCACAGTCACGATCACGACGCCGGAGGTGGAACGACTGTTCCTGGACGAGAAGTTTGCGATCGGACAGATGTTCCGGAAAATGCAGACGCCTCCGAAATTCGCGCTCCTCGAGTGTGGCAGTAAATTCGAAGCAGGAAAGCGCGTTCTCTGGCGGCGGTACACGCTGTCGACGGATGGCTTCTTGTGTGATATCGTCGAGGTGTTCCCGGACCGGGATATGTTTGTGCAGGGTGAGCAGTGGCTCAGCGAAAGCCAGGAACCGGTCAGCTCTCAGGAGAGCAATCACGGTGCGGAAGAGAGCAAGCGGAGATATTCTACCAGCACCGTCCTCCTCACAGTTTAATGGTGAGTAACGCGAGCCATTACGGGGATGCCGTGCGCTGAGCTTCACGAGACCTAACCACCTAAATCAAACCATTCTTTACACAAAACCCATACCTTTACTACTATAGTAACTTACATTTACATCCTGTAAATTCCTTGCATTTGCGTTATTTATTAAATCTACATTCTTCCAGCTCCGATTTCGCATTCGCAAGCTTTGTTCATTGAATTAGCAAGGCGGTCTGTGTGCAGGCCAACTGCGGGTCTTCCTTGTGATCCATTAAATAAGCGTAGTTTCTCATGAACGAAGGTCTGTCGATGAGGGGCAACACCACGCTCGTTTAATGGATCTCACAAGGAAGACCAGCAGTTGTCCCGCATACAGACTGCTTTCATCCCCATGATCTTTGCGTATGCGCAGCGCAGCTCGTTGAGGATCCTCGCCTGAAATGGGCATGCTACACTTCGAGTTACATAACGAGCTTCATTTGCTTGCGCCAGAAGGTCGTCTTGTCTTGATAAGCCCATAGTGCGTCAGTCGCACGCCGCGTTGGATCTCGGGGCGTGCCAGGAAACACATGACATCGTCATCCGGGATGAGTGGGCCTGGTTCACTGCCGTCAAAAAAAGCCTAGGAGGGAGTCAAAAGTCATAAACGAGGCATCAAATTTGAGCCCGGTATTATAGGGGGATCATCAAAGCTCACCCAGTGGATATCCTCCCGACGCATGGCATGGTTTAGAACAGCAACGATGTCAGTCGTGTGTGCATGAAAGAGCCCATATCCGTCAACTTGCTAGACGTAGTTGGGTCGCTGCGTCTACGAGGATCGTCACTGTCGTGTTTGAAAGATCGGCAGCAAGTCAGCGGGTGGCGATGGATGGATGTCGTGAGATGCGCCATCGAACGCGGCATCGTTAGGTTTATGGATATGAAGGTCGTCGAAACCAAAGGGTTTGTCGTAATCAACGTATGCCATGTGGTCACGAAGTGGCGAGTAGATGCTCGTGGATGTTATTCGGGTTTGACTACGTTGCGCAGGAGCACTGACGACTCCTTCTGGCCTTGGATGCTGTCATCGTCTTAGTAAGACTTGTCTTCAGATGACACATGGGTGACTCGACGATCCGCAGGCCGCGCTCGAGTTGAACTGACTTGCAACTCCTTCGTGTGTCTCGGCTGCGCCCCAACAGCACACTAACACACCTTCACCACGACGATGCACGCATCATCAGAAATGGGGAAAAACGTTCAGTCAAGCGAAACACGACGAAGCACCTTGGCCCGTTTGAGCGTGTTGATCCGACTGCTTGGTGACGCTCTGCACGACGCTTGATTTGTACGCCTTGAGGAGGCGGAGGACTGAGCAAAGCTGGGGCCGTGCCAGTTGCCAGGTTCGTACGGTCACTGTGATGCGGACCAGCAGAGCAGAATGGGAGCGTCGGCGTTGCCAGTGTGTGACGGAGGTTTTCGATCCACGTCTGGGCGTTCTCGGGGGGACATTGGCATCAAGGTCCAGATTACTGTACCAATAACACGGTCGACGATATCCAGATGAAAAGGAGAAAGAATATTAATGCGGCTTTCGCACCGATTTTGTTGAGCACCAAAATAAAACCGAGTTACTTGCCCTGCGCTACGCGCCTGCACGCCTCATCCTCTACCAGACCAGTCTGCTATGGCACCCAGGTGAGTCACGCGCATCGAGCACGATGAGGATGACGTCGGCCTCGTCGGCCTCGGATCGCTGCAACGAGCGCGAGAGCCCTACCCGCCCGCGCAGCTCATCTCTCCGGCTGGACCCACAGGCTTCGCCCACGACGCTCCGCGCCGGCCCCTGCACCCAGCCACCTCATCAGCACACCTCATTCGTAGCACAGCTCCCAGTCACATTATGGCCCTCTACTTGACTCGCCCCCAGGCGCCGCCAAGAGTCCGTTCCGTTCCATGCGTAGCCCCGACGCACTCCTCACACTGCTGCTCCTTTCGTCTTATTGGCAGTTAAGTTACTGCAGACGTCGGGTCGGATGAGGCAGACAAGATGTCGTTAGCCGATGCGGACTGGGCTACTATAGTAAGAGGGTTTGGGTATTCTGAGCGAGGGTTTGGCTGATTCCAGAAACATGAAAATGTCGCTGGAATCGCCCAAACCCTTGCTCAGCACACCCAGACCCTCGCTCAGATAGACCACCCATTCCTGATTTCGACGATCTTCATATCCATAAACCTAACGATGGCGCTGTTGAAATCGGGCTCGCGCGGCTCGGTTCACGCGTTCCAGCGCCCTAATCCCCTTAGCCTACATCTTTAATGTCACCCTTTAGTGCCCCCATGATATCTTCCATTCGTGCTGCCATAGACACATTTCCTATATAATGCATGTATTTACACCCGGGCACCCTTGCGCGTTTGCCCACACCCAACCCGCAATAAACCCCCCGCTCGTTTTCCCGCACGCGCGCACCGTTCTTCCAACAGGCGCGCCCCGAGATTTAGCGCTGCGCACAGCAACTGATGCGCTATGGACTTATCAAAAAGGCCTTCTGCTCAAGAAATAAGTAGAGAAATACCCTAAGAACTGGGGTCCGGTAGTCGACTGTTCAACTCCTCGCACGGTGCGATCTCTCTTGAGCAATGTGCTGACTGCAACGAACGCCGGCCCGAACGACACAGGTCGGGTGGTTGGACAAAGACCGAGGCGAGAGAGACTTTACCCCTATGACAACTGACGTCGGCAAGTTCTGATATCCAAAGCCCATGAGAAAATGTGCTAAGAAGCGGGAGGTGGCCCGGAAGGCTCTAGCTCTGATTGTCCACGACACACAGCGGCAGCTCCCCAAGGCTTAGTCCCGCAGAGCTCAGCCGCATGAGTTTGAGCATATCGTGTTGGAGGCGCGGCAACCACGCGGTAGTACAGACGGATTCTTCTTCCCGCTCTTACTGTATTCTTTCATTCGGACGTGTAAAACACCACAGAGCAAAGTACACAAAGACCTCAGCTCTGGGGAGCCAGAGATCAGTATGTAGCGGAGGTTGAACGTCAAACAATGACAAACATTCAACGGACAGCCAGTGGCCCCCCGCCTCGCGTCATCCAGCCTTCCTCAGGTGCCCATTGATTGAAGTGTTTCCAGACTCTATATACCCTCCGTACATAGCAGCTGCTCGCTTTAAATGTCTCAATATATTCCTCCCGATCCCGAGAGGGGCGGCGGACAGGGCAGACCAGGTGTGTCACCCGTCGTCGATTCGACCAGTCTCAACTAATTTCTCAAACTATGTTTAGTAGATGACCCCCGCGACCATCCTACGACGACGATGAACCAGCCATTGCAAGGAGAATCTAATTTTGGGGACAGCTCAGGGCCGCTCTTCTCCATATACTCCAAGGCCGCAGACGAAGAGGACAACAAGATGGTCGAACGATGGCAAAAGGACGCCGATGGTATTCTCATTTTTGTAAGTCCTCGTTTTGCCATTCGTCTGTCCTTACATATAAACTGGAATACTATAGACCGGTCTATTCTCCGCTGCAGTCGCTGCCCTCCTTGCTGTTACCGTCCAGGACCTCAGGCCAAACAGTCAAGATATCTCCGCGTTCTATCTCGGCAACATCTATCAGGTTCTCGCCGACCCGAACGCAACACTCTCATCTACTCCTTCCCCCGTCGCCAAACCACCCCCATTCTCCCTCCGAGATATTCCGTCTGGGTGAATACTCTCTGGTTCTTGAGCTTGGTGATGAGTGTCAGCTGTGCCTTGTGGGCGACATCGCTACATCAATGGGCACGTCGATATGTCCGTCTGGCTCAGCCTGCGCGGTGCAGTCCAGAAAGGCGAGCGCGAATGCGTGCATTCTTTGCCGGGGGCGTCGAGAAGATGCATATTCCGTGGGCAGTTGAAGGACTGCCGATGCTGCTGCATCTCTCCTATTCCTTTTCTTTGGTGGCTGGCCATTTTCCTGTTCAATGTCGATCGTGAGGTTTTCGGCTGTGTGATTTGTTGGATCGGGCTTTTCTTGGTGGTGTATGGAATGATCACACTGCTACCATTAATCCGACAGGATAGCCCGTACAACTCACCACTTTCTACACCAGTCCGGTCCCTATATGCCGGCGTACCTCATGTCACCGTCACAATTCTCTTTTTCGTTACACATGGTTGTTTTGGGAGCGATTGGGCCTCGGACCTCCAGTATTGCTTGAGCGACCGTTACCAAAGGATGTCAGGAGGTGTGGAGAAGGCAGCGGAGGAAGCGGTGTCAAAACCGACATCGGAGATCGACTTTCAGATCTTGGACTGGACAATCAGTGCTCTAGGCGACGATGACTCACTCAAGAACTTCTTCGAGGCCATCCCTGGCTTCTTCAACTCAAACCTCGTGAAGCATCAAAGACGATATCTCTGGGAACTTTTCGAAAAATTACGAGATGCAATGGGTGGATTCTTAGTCCGTACTTGGTCATCTAATTCGGTCGACGACTCGGAGAAAGTTCGTCGGTTTGACATCTCCCTTAATGCAATGCACCAAATTAACCAAACCTATCACCTGAATGTTTTTTACGATATTTTTTACCGGCTTGAGAATGAAGTGCCACCAACGGTTGAGATCGGACACACTATTGTTCGCTGGTTTACCAGCAATGATCAAGATATCCCTTTGGCTGCAAAAAACTTTATTGCGAAGATTCTTGTCAATGTGCGGGAACGAAATGGCAGTTGGGTTTCGCTCGCTGCCCGTACATTTGACCTACCGGAGCGAGACCTCTGGGACAACATTCCTCCAGGAGATGATAGTGTCTTACTTGCCATCCTCATTCACGTTACTCGCGAATTCCTTCGCTCCGATCACTACAGTTGGCCGATGGAATCACTTTCCAGGCTCGACATACGCAATACCCTTCCAAGACTACAGCATGACTTCTGTACGTTATGGAACGAGCTTGTTCAAGAAGCAAGAAATCGAGGATCTTACACCACTTCTGTCGAAATTCTCCAATGGATCCGCCATCCCTACATTGCGTTACATCAAGGCACCGATGATGCCCCGACTGCATTCTCCGCTTCCACCAACGATCTCGACATCCTGTACGAGCTATCGTCGTATCCTTGCTGCAACCTTGCTAGCCATCGCCCGGACTCGACCGCTCTCGTTTCTGTTCCCCTCCCCACTCAACCTGACGATTCTTCCGATGCCTCATCTCATCCACCAACCAACGGCGACAACACCGATTCGCGACAAGTCGAGCAAGTGAATAACTCATCCAACCAACAGCCAGCGAAATCGGAGCGACCTCTCATGGCCCCGACATCACTTCACCTACAAACCCAGTTCATTCCAACTCTTGTCCAACAGGTCCATCACCCCATGTTATTGTGGCTCCTGCGCTGCAAGACGTTACCTCAAGCGCTTCGTTGCCCCATCCTCTGCAAGGAAGCGAGCAGCAGGACTCGGATATAGTTGCACCAAGCCCAGAACTAGAAACAGGTCAAATTTTGTCAACCGCATCCACGCATGCACTGCCACCAATTCCAACATCCCTGCCGAACGCGCCATCGGAATCTCACGATGCAGGTGTCGCCTCTGTCTCCAATTCCTCCCACCTTCCTCCCCTCTCTATCGGTTCCTCCGCCCCAGCCTCTCGTCCAAGTGGAACTGCCACGCTTCCACGCTGCGTCCTCGTGGACTCGTGAATACAAGAACTATGCTTTGCAAATGCTGTCCTGCAACTACTTGTAAATTCCCCTCCGTTCTGGAACCTGTTCAGGGAACTGGGCCATGTAAAGGCGCAGCGCGGAGCACCCGAAACTGGTGTTGCAACACCACTTGTGGATGCCACGGTGGAATTTTTCAAGCAATTCCTAGTTGAGGACGAGTCGCCTTCGACGCAACAGCCGTCGCATCCGGCACAGAGGGAACATCGAGGGCTGATGAAGAGAGGAAAGGCGATAACATTGTTGATTCGTTTGAACCAACGTACTTGTATGACGCGATGAAGGAAAAGAGGCAGCTCAAACCTCTATTGTACGTTCCTCTGATCCGTAGTAGCATCCTATTACTAATTTGTGCCGGCTAATTTGTATAGGACGGCCAACAGCAGGATGCGGAGGAGTTTCTTTCTCTATACTTGACGCGCTTGAAGAAGAATTGCCCGCACTACTTGCTTCTGTTGCGGTGGCCAGTCTGCCAGCGCTGCACTTGAAGAAGAACGTGAGGTGGGAAGCCAAGGCTTCGTGGTGCGTCAATTACCCATCCCTCTGCACTGAGCTGGGCATTGAAGAATACATGGACACGAATAGGCCAATCCTGTCGAGTCGCCTATCACGCGTATATTTGGCGGGAAGTTCTGTTCGCATGACCTTACTCAAACAAGCCTGACGTTGTCACCTCAAAAGACTGGCGATCACTTCATATCGACATCCAAGTCCGTGTCTCCTCCTTTCTCCTCCATGCTATCCGCACGGATGTCCCGGCGGTGACTTATCTCAGGACTCTGCCCATAGCACGACTCGATACGCACCGTTCAAGACGCCCTCGCATACATCTCACAACCGCAGTCCGGCGAGCAAGTTAGCGCGTCCGGTTTGGGCAACGCAAGTCAGCAAGTTCTCATCGAGGCGCTTCCTCCAGTACTCGTCCTCCATCTCAACCGCGTCCGATACGATGCGACTGCGGGCGGTATAACGAAGATCGGAAAGTCAATCCAGTTCGGACCAGAACTCGAAATCCCACTCGGTAACGATTTTTATTCACGTTTCTCGCGGCAGCCGAGGCTAAGAATACTTTCGTGATTTGATATTCATTTCAGACATTATGGACCCACTGCTCAACGGCCCTCAGAGCCAGCTCATTACAAGCTCTATGGAGTGCTCTACCATCACGGCGAATCTGCAGACAGCGGGCATTATACCGTCGACGTTCTTCACTCGAACGGAGAAGGCGACACAGGGGAATGTTGGCTGCACATCGATGATGAAGTGGTGACCCGAATGCGACATGAAGACGTGTTCGGGGAGCATGGAGCTGAGTGGGCGGCAGACGGGCAGTGTGCTTATCTCCTCTTTTTTTGTCGCACTCCCTGATAGGTATAGTTCGTTATAGTAGTTTACTGTATGTTTATTCTCTGTTGTGATATCCGCTCAGCCTGTAGATGCCTATGGTTTGACAAAGATCGTAGCCTTAGAGATTTACCCACTGGCAGAAAGTACTACTGTACGACAAACACCCAGTTCTGTGAATTGTACTTTGGAGGTTCGTACGGTTCGCTCACTGGCAGACCAGACTGGAACAACACCATGAAAGAAGGCCGTTTTGATTTTGATGTTGTCACACAACCATGTTCCGAATCGTGCCCGTTCCAGTCATTACCAAGCGCAAGATATCTAGTCCCATCCCTATCCCGTCTCTTCTCGTCTTCGCTGCCTACTTCCTTTCGGAGCGTACTATATTAGCATACTAGCTAATTTTACAATTTCTCTGTATGTCCGGCTACACGTTTGAGTCCATCCGCTCCCTCCAGACATTTTCATCGTCGCTTCATGCCACCAACGGACCTTGTGGGTAGGAATTCGCCATGCTATTTAAATCCACCCTCCGCTCGTTGAAGAGAGCATCGTGTCGAATATTAAAAGTGACCGATGACGCCGTTCAGTTCCACAACAAGTCACGTAGGTAGATACCATTACATGGCCGCCCTTGCTGTTTGACGAGATGACGGTCCGTGAATAGGAGAGCCTCTGATCCCCACAGCAATCAATATCACCCATCTTAGTGACCGGTGTAACCGCTGCGCCGCAAGCATTTTACCTTGACGGCTACTGTACTTGCCTCATCCTTCGGAGTGAAAGAGGCAGCAGAGGAGAACTCCGGCGCAAACTGAAATATGTTTGTTAATCCACTTACTATCTCTAGGCGTATCACTTATCCGGATTACAGCGTGCACGCAGCCAGTATTAATGACCAAGTTGTCGGAACTGGACGGACAGGATTTCCAAATTTGGGAAGGAAACTACCATTTCGATACTTTCTCACGCCACTGACGATTTGACAAAACTGCTTACGCGCTCGGTGCTCTGCGGCCACCAGACTCCGTTGAACTTGAGTTTGACTTGGATTGTTTCTCGGGCGCTCTATGACGAAACAAGGAATCAGCGTCGTTCGGCTAACAGAATTTGTTTCGTATTAGAGAAACGTCGGGACTACAGTAGTATATTAAGGCCAGGAAGGCCGGCTCAGAGTTCCTCACAATCAACTCCTTGGCAATCCCGCACTCCTATACCTACTACCTCCACCACCTTCACCTCTTACCCATCTCTCTACCTCTATTATCTTACCAAACCGACATGGCCATCATCGATACCTTCAAGGCTAACACAACCAGTGTCGAGGTACCTTCTCGTCATACATTACATCCTTCCCAGAAGTATCTAATAACTTCGTCTACAGTTCTCTTGGCCCGCTGATCTGAGCGGTCTTGAACGAATCATGCTGTCAGCCCATGGCGATCTCCAACGTCTTCTCAGGTTGGGCTTTGCTCTCCTCTTCTTTGTCTTCAAATCCTCAGATGATCGCCTGTAGCGCCTTCTTTTCTAACAGCATTAACATCAAGACCATCTACGCTCACACCTCGCCCCGCACGCACACAGCATCGCCCGAGGAACCCATAACCCAGGGCCGCGAAGTCCACCTCATATGCAACGGCAAGACCGCATGCATCGCGACGAGCACCGTCACGATCACGACGCCGGAGGTGGAACGACTGTTCCTGGACGAGAAGTTCGCGATTGGACAGATGTTCCGCAAAATGCAGACGCCTCCGAAATTCGCACTGCTCGAGTGCGGCAGTAAATTCGAAGCCGGAAAGCGGGTGCTCTGGCGGCGGTACACGCTGTCGACGGATGGCTTTTTGTGCGATATCGTCGAGGTGTTCCCGGACCGGGATATGTTTGTGCAGGGTGAGCAGTGGCTCAGCGAAAGCCCGGAAACCGTCAGCTCTCAGGAGAGCAATCATGGTGCGGAAGAGAGCAAGAGGAGATATTCTACCAGCACCGTCCTCCTCACTGTTTAATGGTCAGTAACGCGAGCCATTGCCGTGCAATGAGCTTCACGTGACCTAATCGCCTAAATCAAACCATTCTTTACACAAAACCCATACCTTTACTAGTACATCTACATCCTGTAATTCTTTGCATTTGCGTTATTTATTGAATCTACATTCTTCCACCTCCAATTTCGTATTCGCAAGCTTTGTTCATTAACTTAGCAAAGCGGTCTGCGTGCAGACCAACTGCATGTCTTCCTTGTGATCCGTTAAATAAGCGTTGTTTCTCATGAACGGAGGTCTGTCGATGAGGGGCAACGGCAAGTGAAAGCGCGAGAAATATGCGTTAACCTAGATCGGGTGAGCTGAACCGGCAATACGGGAACAGCTTGTCCGCAAGATTCTGCTCCGGGTATACACCTCTTCGGGGCCATGTAGCGCACGCACTTTGCCAAAAGAGAGGCGCGTGATTGGAGAGTATAACGATTCGTGTTAGAGGAAAAATCCGCGGAGGATCCGGAGCGATAGGTTGTGGTCGTT
>WTXE01000346.1:0-24799 GCA_022496225.1 Russula aff. rugulosa BPL654 | reverse complement strand
CACTCCGATCACTTCCGGATCCCGCTCTCCCATCCAGCATAAGAAGTGCGGTGCGCGACGGGCGCATCATTTATCGTCCTAAACTGCAAAAAAAAAAAACACTGCAAGGAACTGAGCGCTTTTCTCCCCGGAACGGCAGCATTATTTATTTATCACTTAACATAACGTGTAAAAAATGAATGGGGCTAGGCGGGAAGAGAGGCGTACAAGCTGTTTCCCCGACGAATATATCGTACGTCCATTGCAACAGCGCAGATCAGCTATTGGACGCGGGCCACCAGAGATGTACACCACACGGTATGCAGCGTATTTGACCAGGGTCGGCGCAAAGTCCGTTCAGAAAAACTCGACTGGTCGTAAAAAGCAAGGGAAGAGAAAAAACACGCATAATGATTCGCTAGTACCTCTAATTGGGGGTAATCGGTGGTGCCACGGGGGGCAGGGTTTGGAGTTTCAATTTGTGACTCTTACTGACGACATTTAGGGTAGGTTTCGATCAAAGGTGGGCGCGCAGAAAGGGAGAGATGAAGCTCAGGAAGTAAGAACCAACTGAATGCGTGCGCCTGAGGTGTTATAACGTGATGGCGACCGTTGAGGGCGCCGAGTCGTTGCCACTGAATTTAACGGTGGTGAGCCTCCAATCCAATAGTGACAACTTGAAAGATAGTGGACTCTCACTCGAGAATTCATGATCATAAGAAGACTTTCTGGACCCTGGTGCCACCCGACGTCGAGAACAAAGGCGGCGTGGATCAAATTCCTTTGATCTCGCTCGCTAACTTTGCAAATTCCCCGAAGCAGCGGAGCAGTGCAGCACGAACAAGACAAAGCTCATGAGAACCGTCGAAATAGTCCCGCGTCTCGATCTATATCAATCGATCTACAATCAACAACTCGTTGATGAAGACGAGCAGTCAAGCAACAAGTCAGCACCGTGACAAAATATCGATTTCTGTAAAAGACTAGGACTCGGATGGCGATGGAAGAGCGGCCCCAATTATTTCAATCTCCATGCCTGCGGGTAAAGATTCCATGTACCATAACGCAAATACGGTACCAAGTCTTGTATTGTAAGTACGTCGTACTGTAGAATCTAAATAAGATATTACACAGACTTGGCCCATACTTAGACAGAAGTTCTACAATCTCTTGATCCGCCGTGAGCTGGGAAGCGGTCTGGCCTTCTTGTCGCACACATTGACATCGGCGCCATGCTCCAGTAACAATTCCACGGCCTGGATATATCTATTTTGCGCTGCATAGTGAAGTGCAGTCTTGCCGCTGCTGTTATTCCGGGCGTCAATCACTGCCCCGCGTTCGAGTAGCATTCGAGCAAACTCGACATGTCCTTCGGATACTGTAACATCAGTGGTGTCTTACGCAGCTCGTCCTCAGCATTGACATCTGCACCATGATCGAGTAGATATTGCCCAACTTCGAGTCTTCCATGCCAGGCCGCGCGATGCAGCAGAGTCCTGCCAACTTCGCCCCACCGGGCTTCCATATCGGCGCCATGCTCGATTAATAACGATATAATGTTGGCATGTCCCGCATACGCCGCAGCATGCATCGGAGTCTCTTGTCACCGCCCCTGGCATTTACATGCTCTGGATGCTCGGTAATGAGGTGCTCGGCCAAGTCCGAAGTCCAAACAATGCGGCATGATACAGGGGAACTGTCTTAGGTTTCTCGGGGCGCATTGTAACATGAAAGACCCCATTCTGATCTTCGTTGTAAATCCAAAGCCACGTTGCAAAGTGAGGTTTGTCTGCATCAAACAGACATTCCATCCCTTCCTTGATCCGTGACGATACATTTCTACTCGCGCATGCGTGACCCAGTACTGGGCAGCATATAGAGCCAACGGGAAGCTTTTATGCTATCACGGTCAACACGGTCGTCTAATCGAGGAGGACGCCAAGGCATGCTTGTGCGAGAATCGTATGCGCGCCGAGAGTCGAATGTAGTAGCGCGAGACATCTCGCATGGGTTCCGCAAGCCGTTCCGCCGTCAAAATTCTTTGACCGAGAAATGTGAAATTGAACCACCCGCGAATCACTGTCCTTGACAATCGTGACCAAACTTGAGCATGCCGACATCACTGCTTCTTCTTGATCCTCCCAACGCCAGCCTGGATTTAGTTTCGGCGTCCCTCCCACGTTGAAGTCAAACGCGAGCACTTCCGCAAGTTCCTCGACCCGAAGCGGGCGAACAGCCACCACCAGACATTGCAGCAATCTATGTGCATGTTCCCGGTTAGGCTTCCTGATCTCCTTCAGGATCCGCTCATACGTCTCGTCCAGGCTCTCCGGCAATTCATCCAGGATACACCGCACACTTGGCGGGAAGCAATGCCGTAGAATTTCCAGTTGACAGAACACCCAGCGGAACCTATTTCATCTTTAAGTCCGGCATGAAAGTAGACAGCAACACGCTTACATTCCGTCCGCCTTTTCTGACAACGTCTTGATGACCAGATTCTTGTCCTCCTCCCGCCATCGCTGCATCCTCTGGTTGGAACGAACAAAAGAGGCGATATACTCGGCGATGTCTTCCTGCTGTCCGCTTTCGTCGTGAAGGGACACAGGGCGTTCCGTTAGGCGTTCGAGAGCAAGCTGGATGTCATGCTCTGGTCGACTCGTAATACAGATGTGGAGGTTGGGAAAGTGAAGGCGACAAGTTCCTCCACCAGCTCGACGACTTCTTCTCGGGGTGATGGAATAGTAGGCGTAGTTGGACATTCATCAAGAGCATCCATGATTATGTAAGTTGGTCCCTGTGCTTCGAGGGCGAGCATTTCCTTGAGACACTCTACCATTGCGCGATCACTAGGTTTCTGTGCCCCACGACCATGTGAAGAATAGAGTTGGGAGAGTATATCGCAACAAGGATCGGACCAGGCAGAGAGCTGGATGAGGAGAGATGGAAGCAGGTTGTGAAGTTTTTGCTTATCGACGTCCCTGAAGTCGAAATAAAAGTAGGCTAAAGAGGCCCTGCCAGCATCGCGCAAGGGTATGATATCTTGTATGATCGAGGAGCTGAAATACAGTAACGGTGTTGGTCGGACAAGAGTAGGAGAAGATGAAGAAGGACGAACCAAAGAACACTTTTTCCTGATCCTGCTACAGAATCGAGAGATGGTCAGGCCTGTCAGGTGTCTTCACACGGTGCAGTCGAAGAGTAACACACGTTTTCCATGTACCCACAAGAAGGAACCAGTAGACTTCCACTGATTGAATATACTGCCGCGAGAAAACCACTGAGATGTACCGTCGTGATGAGCTTTGTATGCAATATTATGATTAGTGGATGGATCGGGGGGCGACAGCCATCTTAGAAGACTATCTCTAAGCTGGTTCCCTGTGACGCTCTCTCAGCTCGCGGAATGACAGTCAGGGTTTAACAAGAGGACGAACGATTGGCCTGGTCTAACTTGTCGTCAACGCCTTGGACCCTGCTAGAAATGTGCTTTCCAATGTCTTGCACCCTGTCATCTACATCTTGAACCTTGTCACCGACATCGTGCACGTCGCCACGGACATCTTGGACCCTCCCCTCAACAGTTTGAACCCTGTTGCCAACGTCTTGAACGTCGCCGCGGACGTCCTGCACCCTTTCCTCCACACCCTTCACTCTATCATCGACCCCGCTCACTTTCCCGTCGATGCTGTGTGTCATCTTCAGTTGCTCCGCAAAGGCCATCCGTGCCTCTTCTTGCGTCAACTTGTCCAACTTGTCCAGACTATCCTCCATGTCTCTGTTTCCCGTCAACTTCTTCAAATATTTCTCTGAATGGTCTATCAGTCAGGAAGATAGATATGTATGACATTAACTCACTCAATCGTCCACGCTTCACCTCCTTCGTCGCGATCGCGAGGATGGTCAACACCTCAACCATAATCTGAACAATTATGTTCATCATTCCCGTAGTCGGTGTGATGCTGATGTATATTTCAAGCCGATGGAAAAAATGTTCAATGCGGTTAAACGTGTCGATGAGCTTGTCTTGTACAGCACTCGCATCTTTAGCCGCCTAGGACCCTCGCGTCAGAACAGTTCGCACAAGGGAGAGATGAGGACACCAACCGAAAGGAGAACACTGATACCTGCAAAGATTGCATTTGCTGGGGGGAATGCCTGAGAATAAACGTTAGAGCGGGGATTCTTCGTGACGGAATATCTTGGTATTTACCAGCCCAACTCCTTGGCCAATGGTCTCGGAAAATGAACACAAGACATTCACGGTCGGTGTGACCCATTTTGTGAGACCGTCGTCGCTATTCTGAGATTGGGCGAATGCGGGGACTTGTTCTCTGAGGACGGTGAGGACGGCCTCGGGGGAACCACAGGATTGAAGGTTGGGAAGGAGCGGATGAGAGGATAAGTCCTTCTTAGTTTTACATTTGTAAGATTCCAAAGCGGCGTTGAAAATGGACACGAAGTTGGACTGCGAGGTGGATGTGGAGGGGGCAGTTGACATGATGGATAGTGAAAAGGGACACTGATGAGTAGGCGCCCTTGCTTACACCGTAGGCCCTGTAGCTCGCGTTGCCACGACTCGGAGCCCCGAGACAACCGCCCAATGAATGGCCGGGCCTGTGGGGATTCGTGAAGTTCTTCCCAATCAATTTTCTGTCTATACGACATACCAAGACTTACACTGTCATCGGACAGGAAAGTGACGGGAACTTGGTGGTGGCGGCGCATGCTCATGCGCACTCTCGATATTGTACCTCGGGCGCCTATCACCTATCAATAATCGCACTATTCCCCAACCGTGGTACCGTTTACTGGCAAATGTCGATCCAGTCACACATATTACCCGTAAGAAACCTTACCCATCTTCTCATGGTCTCAAATTTGAAAGAAAGACATCTCAAGTCAAGAGCGCCGGCATCGAATGATATCATGCTTCTCCTTCAAATCAAAGGCAGCGGGACGACGACAGATTATGTCGAAAGGATAGATTGAGCGAATCTTTCAGTTGAAGACAAACAAGCATTCTTTGCATGGCTTGAGGAGTTTTTCTCTTGGGAGGACGGTGGCCTAAAAGTGTATTACGGGGGATCATGGTAGACTCGGTGGGAGGATGGTAGGGTAGGATAATGAGAGTGTTGGAATAGGGTAGTTCGGATGGTATAGGGGCTCCTGATGAGGGGCCGGATCAGCTCATGCTTCGATCGCACCTATGAGATTGCGGGGGAGGGGAAATTTTCACTTTCGAACGCCTCCGGCACTTTGTTTTGACTCACTTTGATTTATCTTATGAAGCGTCCAGCCCGACGCTTTTGTCGCTCGCCGACCTCGCGCCCCCGGCAGTCCCTATGGGGGAGCCATTTTCCTCTTCGAACTGCACGATCACGCCGATCGTCGTTTATTTCACTCCCCACATGTCCAAATGATGTTCCACCTTCATTTTCGTTGTCTCACATGAATTTCTCTTTTTCACATGCTTCAAGAGCCTCTTGTTATTTAAAGGTGTAGTGTGCACCTGAATAAAGTGTCGTGTCTTCTATTCTCGTCCTCGTGTGGGCCTGCGTCCACTCGTCTTCCATCTTCTCTTCTCGAGATCTCGAGGCTCTAAGTCGAGTCCTCGGTTCCTCCCGGCTTGTTCCCACGCCACTTCAGTGACGCGTTGGCCCTGCGCTGCTCATTCGAGTTCAACACAAGGTTATGGGCCATGCCCTAGCCAACTAACCTCGTCAATACAAGTCATTTACACTACAACTGAAGCAGGCACTATGGAGCAGGATGGACACTGTCAGACTACCCAAATTGGCCTCTGACGGAGCCAACTGGGTGGTATACCGAGACAGAATCATTTGGGCCATGCAGGCCAGCATAGTAAACGACCACATCTCTTGTGATACCCCCTCGGCAGAGTAGTACAACGCTCTCGGTGACCGCAACAACCTCACTCCTGAGTTGCAGTGGGCCAAGGAAGAAAACCAAATCAAGCAGGTCTTGTGCTTGACTCTTCCAAATACAGCCTTCAACTGGATGAAAAACACGGCCAGCATCAAGGACGCGTGGGACACGTTGAAGAGAGTCTACGAGGAGCGTCCTAAGGCCCTCGTCGTGGAAGTCATGCAACGTTTCCGCAACAAACGCTGCGAGGAGGCCGAAAGTGTGCGCACTCATTTCGAAGCTCTAGCTGACCTACGAGAACAGCTTGCAGCCATGGGTAAAGCCGTTGGTGATGAGGACTATACAGATACCCTCTTAGCTTCCCTCCCGGCTTCCTATGATAGTGCAGTCTCATCTATCAGCGCTAGCGCGCGGCTCGGCTCTACAACTCTCACAGCTGAAATCTTCGAACAGCTTATCATTGATGAATATGAACTTCGACAGGTCAAGGACAAGCGCACTGCAACCAATGACGAGGTGCTGTCTGCCAACTCCTCCAAGAAGAAGGGCAAGGACAAGCACAATGTGGGGTGCCTCAACTGCCGCAAGAAAGGACATTACAAGTCCGAATACAATGCCCCGGGCGGTGGGCAAGAAGAGAAGGGTCCGAAGCGGGGCAAGGGCGCAAAGGAAGACGCCGCCCCAGCTGAGAAGGAGGTTCCAGAGGCGTGAGCCGCGATTCAGGATGCGCAGGAGCCCAACGCCGTTGCCCATGCTCCCTTGTCGGTTGAGCTCTATGATTCTGGGGCATCACATCACATGTCGCCATCTCGTACGCAGTGACGCAGAGCAATTTCTTGGTATGATTTGAATCAAATCATACCAAGAAATTGCTCTGCGTCACTGTGTAGTATGTACGAGATGGCGACATGTGACATGATGCCCCGGAATCATAGAGCACAACCGACAAGGGAGCACGGGCAACGGCGTTGGGCTCCTGGCTCTAAGTCGAGTCCTCGGTTCCTCCCGGCTTGTTCCCACACCACTTCAGTGACGCTTTGGCCCCGCGCCTGCGCTGCTCATTCGTATTCAACACAAGAGAGCTGACAAAGGTTGCGGTGAATGGACACGAATAAAGGTGTAGGATAGCGAACGAATCGCGTGAGTGGTGCTTGCGTTGCCTTAATCTTTGATCGTGGGCGGTACCAGACACTGGCAGGTCGTGTCAACTTACTCTCTTCTCAGCTTCTATTTCGGGGGTACTGGACGGGTGGCACCCGAGAGGCGAGCCTGAGGGTTTTCAAAAGTTGTCAAGCCGTGACTCTCATCTGACGGTATCAATGGTAGGTTTGGATCGACAGCCTTGGGATGGGTGCGCAAGGAAAAGAATGATGAAGCTCGATGATGTATTTATTAACTTACTGTAAGAACCAATAAACGGCGCGTGATGCGCTGACTCTGAGTGACTCAGCTTCGAAGAGCGATCGTGCCACCGCCGATGGTGCAGTCCTCCAACCTCCAACAAAGGTAGTGATGACGGTGACGAGAATTCATGATCGAGAGTCGAAAAGAGGTGATAAGCCTTCCGATCAGAGAGCTTATCACCTCTTTTTTCCTCTTACTCGAGAATTCACGATCAAAGGAAGGTTACCTACTCTGGACCACTGGTACTACCCGACGTCGAGAACAGAGACGGCAAGGATCAAAACCCTTTGATCTCGCTCGCTGACTTTGCAAACCCCGAGGTGGCACAACTGTAGTGCAGCATGAACGAGACAAAGCCCATGAGGACCAGTCGAAGTTGTCCTGTGTTTCGATCTATATCAATCAATTTACAACTGGGCAACCCGTTGACGAATAAGGGCAGCATTCAAGCATACAGTACTACAGTAGTCGGCACCGTGACACAATAGTGATTTTCGTAAAATAGCTAAGACTCGGATGGTGAGGGAAGAGCGGTCCCAATTATATCGATCTCCTATTCCTGTGGGCAAAGGATACCATGTGCCATAACGCGGTACCAAGTACTATATTGTGAGTACGTCGTACTGTAAAATATAGATAATTTATTACACAGACTTGGTACCATACTTAGACAAAAGATCTACAATCTCGTGCGTCGTCCAGAGCTGGAGAGTGGTCTGGCCCCTATTGTTGCGCACGTTGACATCGGCGCCATGCTCCAGTAACAATTCCACGGCCTGGGGTGTCCACTTTGTATTGCAAAGTGAAGTGCAGTCTCGCCGCCGATGCTATTCTGGGCGTCAATCACTGCCCCGCGTTCGAGTAGCATTCGAGCAAACTCGACATGTCCTTGCCATGCTGCACTCATCAGTGGAGTGTTACGCTGCTCGTCAATAACATTGATATCTGCACCATGATCGAGTAGACATTGCCCAACTTCAAGTCTTGCATACCAGGCCGCGCGATGCAGGAGAGACTTGCCTTCGGGCCCCGCCGGGCATTGATATCGGCGCCATGCTCGATTAATAACGATATAACGTTGGCATGTCCCGCATACGCCGCAGCATGGATCGGAGTCTCATGTGCACCGCCCCTGGCATTTACATGCTCTGGGTGCTCGGTGATGAGGTGCTCGGCCAAGTCGCGAAGTCCAAACAGTGCGGCGTGATACAGGGGAACTGCTTCAGGTTTCTTGGGCTGCTTGTAGACATGAAAGTACCCTCCTGATCTCCGTTGTGAATCCAGAGCCACGTTGCAAAGTGAGGCTTGTCTGCATCAAACAGACATTCCATCCCATCCTTGATCCGTGACGATACATTCTCTACTCGTGCATGCGTGACCCACCACCAAGCAGCATATAGAGCCAACGGGAAGCTCTTTATGCTATCACGGTCAACACGGTCGTCTAATCGGAGGAGGACACCGAGGCATGCTTGTGCGAGAATCGTATGCGCCGCCGAGAGTCGAATGTAGTAGCGCGAGACATCTCGCACGGGTTCCGCAAGTCGTTCCGCCGTCAAAAATTCTTTGACCGAGAAATGTGAAAATTGAACCACCCGCAAATCACCGTATTTGACTATCGTGACCAAACTTGAGCATGCCGACATCACTGCTTCTTCTTGATCCTCCCAACGCCAGCCTGGATTTAGTTTCGGCGTCCCTCCCACGTTGAAGTCAAACGCGAGCACTTCCGCAAGCTCCTCGACCAGAAGTGGGCGAACAGCCACCACGAGACACTGCAACAATCTATGTGCATGTCCCTGGTTAGGCTTCCTGATCTCCCTCAGGATCCGCTCGTACGTCTCGTCCAGGCTCTCCGGCAATTCATCCAGGATACGCCGCACACTTGGCGGGAAGCAATGCCGTAGAATTTCCAGTTGACAGAACACCCAGCGGAACCTATTTCGTCTTTAAGTCTCACATGAAAGTAGACGGCAACACGCTTACATTCCGTCCGCCTTTTCTGACAACGTCTTGATGACCAGATTCTTGTCCTCCTCCCGCCATCGCTGCATCCTCTGGTTGGAACGAACAAAAGAGGCGACATACTCGGTGATGTCTTCCTGCTGTCCGCTTTCGTCGTGAAGGGACACGGGGCGTTCCGTTAGGCGTTCGAGAGCAAGCTGGATGTCATGCTCTGGTCGACTCGTAACACAGATGTGAACGTTGGGAAAGTGAAGGCCGACAAGTTCCTCCACCAGCTCGACGACTTCTTCTCGCGGTGATGGAATAGTAGACGTAGTTGGACATTCATCAAGAGCATCCATGATTATGTAAGTTGGTCCCTGTGTTTCGAGGGCGAGCATTTCCTTGAGACACTCTACCATTGCGCGATCACTTGGTTTCTGTGCTCCACGACCATGTGAAGAATAGAGCACGGAGAGTATATCGCAACAAGGATCGGACCAAGCAGAAAGCTGGATGAGAAGAGATGGAAGCAGGTTGTGAAGTTTTTGCTTATCGACGTCCCTGAAGTCGAAATAAAAGTAGGCTAAAGAGGCCCTCCCAGCATCGCGCAAGGGTATGATATCTTCTATGATCGAGGAGCTGAAATACAGTAATCGTGTTGGTCGGACAATGGCGGGAGAAGATGAAGAAGGACGAACCAAAGGACACTTTTCCCTGATCCTGCTACAGAATCAAGAGATGGTCAGGTGTCTTCAACAGTGCAGTCGAAGAGTAACACACGTTTTCCATGTACCCACAGGAAGGAACCAGTAGACTTCCACTGATTGAATATACTGCCGCGAGAAAACCACTGAGATGTACCGCTGTGATGAGCTTTGTATGCGATATTATGATTGGTGGATGGATCGGGGGGCGAAAGCCATCTTAGAAGATTATCTCTGAGCTGGTTCCCTGTGACGCTCTCTCAGCTCGCGGGATGACAGTCAAGGTTTAACGAGAGAACGAACGATTGGCCTGGTCTAACTTGTCGTCGATGTCTTGGACCCTGTCATCGACATCTTGAACCTTGTGACCGACATCGTGCACTTCGCCACGGACATCTTGCACGTCAACACGGACGTCTTGTACCCTCCCCTCAACAGTTTGAACCCTGTTGCCGACGTCTTGCACATCACCGCGGACATATTGTACGTCAACACGAACGTCTTGGACCCTCCCCTCAACAGTTTGAACCCTGTTGCCAACGTCTTGAACGTCGCCGCGGACGTCCTGCACCCTTTCCTCCACACCCTTCACTCTATCATCGACCCCGCTCACTTTCTCCTCGACGCTATGTGTTATCTTAAGCTGCTCCGCAGATGCCATCCGTGCCTCTTCTTGCGTCAACTTGTCCAACTTGTCCAGACTATCCTCCATGTCTCTGTTTCCCGTCAACTTCTTCAAATACTTCTCTGAATGACCTGTCAGTCAGGAAGATAGATATGTATGACATTAACTCACTCAATCGTCCACGCTTCACCTCCTTCGTCGCGATCGCGAGGATGGTCAACACCTCAACCATAATCTGAACAATTATGTTCGTCATTCCCATAGTCGGTGTGATGCTGATGTATATTTCAAGCCGATGGAAAAAATGTTCAATGCGGTTAAACGTGTCGATGAGCTTGTCTTGTACAGCACTCGCATCTTTAGCCGCCTGGGCTCTCTGTGTCAGAACATTTCGCACAAGGGAGAGATGCAGGACACCGACCGAAAGGAGAACGCTGATGCCTGCAAAGATTGCATTTGCTGGGGGGAATGCCTGAGAATAAACGTTAGAGCGGGGATGCTTCGTGACGGAATATCCTGGTATTTACCAGCCCAACTCCCTGGCCAATTGTCGCGGAAAATGAACACAAGACATTCACGGTCGGTGTGACCCATTTTGTGAGATCGTCGTCGCTACTTTGAGATTGGTCGAGTGCGGGGACTTGGTCTCGAAGGACAGTGAGGACAGCCTCGGGGGAATTGCAGGATTGAAGGTTGGGAAGGAGCGGATGAGAGGATAAGTCCTTCTTAGTTTTACGCTTGTAAGATTCCAAAGCGGCGTTGAAAATGGACACAAAGTTAGACTGCGAGGTATATGTGGAGGGGGCAGTTGACATGATGGATCGTGAAGAAAAGGGGGCATCGATAAGTAGGCGCCTTGCTTGCGCCCACAGCCCTACGAGCCTCGAGGCAACCGACCAGAGAATGCCTGAGCCTGTGGGCATTCCCATGTTGCCCGTATGTAAGAAGTAATTCCAATTCATTTCCTGTTTATACGACTCGGTACCTCGCGCCCATGTTGTTCAACCGCATCCTCCACGTCTACACGTTCCCATTCTCACCACGATTACCTTGGTTTACCAAAGCTTGGTGGGGGGCGGAACAAACGATATGTCGGATTGGATTTGTCGGGTGGCACTGAAGGAATTTCGCCCTGTCGTTCAAGTCAAAGCTTTCGATAAAGCACGAAATGACTCTCGTACTAGGCGGCAAATTCCTGAGATGAAAGCGATACCATTGTACTACGAGTATTGAAATAACTGTGACTCGGAATGATCAAATCCTACTCGGCCTCATGAGCCTACAGCATAGAAATGGCCTGTCTCTCACGGAAATGCTCTTCTTCATTTGTTGGGGCCCATTCAGCAACTTGGACTTCGGTTTCAGAACCGGCGCCCGCCAAAATTGCATGGTCCTCCCACAACCAGCTGCAGTCTATACCGGGCACTATCGGTTTCGCACATTGTCATCATGTTAGCAACTAGGAGGACTCGAATCTCTATAATACAGACAACTTCCGAGGAAAGTTTCACGGAGCACCGTGACCGAACTAAAATGACGAGAAGAGCCGTGAGTGGATTACTATCCGACGGCAAGGTTGATGGTACAGTACCCCCCGAACGCGCATATAGATCACTCCACGGGCAAGGCCAATACATTAAACGTGCAGAATTAGATCTACATCATGATCAGAAGGAAGTAATACCACGAGCAAGCGCTGCCGCACAAAGACTTGGAGAACGTTACCAGCGCTCTGTGCTCCAATAAACCACAAGCCGAGGATTGCTACAACAGCTAAATCCGGTCTCTTGGCCATCCATCGAGTGGTGGGGGAAAACACGAAGAAAGAGTGTATGAAGCCGTGCAAGATAAATAAGTAATTGTTGATACAGTACAAGGCGGAGGGTACCGCCAGATGACGGCACATTCAAGCAAAGTGGATATCAGATTCATGAAAGGCCGACAGTAGTCTACGAAGCTGACATCAGCACACTCGTGAGGGGATGGAAAGCGCACGTACTTTAATATATCATTCAAGTCCATCTTGGCTGCTCTATTCTCCTTGTATCCAGTCTCCTCCAAGATAATTTCGACCTTCTGTTTCATATTCACGTTCTTCTCCGTCACCTAGGAATAGGGCATTTTAGTAAGCGGGGCATGGTCTGAGAAAATGCCACCAATCATACCTTATTTTGTTCCGAGCACCACGTCCTCCAGTTCTTCTCCAACATCTCCGCAATACCCTTAGCCTGAAAACTCGCATGCACGGTTTTATTCCGTCGACTAAAAATGATGCGCGTCAATCCGTCAAACTCCTCGAAGCGCACCGGGGGAGGCGGGTCGAGCGGCACGAGGCGCACGACGGACGATTCGACGTTAGGCGGCGGACGGAAGTTATTCTTGCCTACGCTCATCACATGATCGACCTTTGCGTATAGCTGCACGTTAGCGGACAGGCGGGACCAGAGGGCAGAACCGGGCTGCGCGACCAGACGCATCGCGAATTCGCGCTGAAACATCAGTATGGCCACTCGGAAGAGCGGTCGGTGCGATAGCAGGCGGAAAACGAGCGGGGAGGAGATTTGGTAGGGCGTGTTGGAGATGCAGACGTCGAAGTAGGGTAGCTCTGCTTTTACAAAGTCGCCTATGATGATCTCGAGTCGACGTTGTTCGGGCCTACAGGCATTTTTGTTTGTTAAGTTAAAGACGCGATCGTGGGGATGGTTGGTTGGTGGACGTACTTTCCTTGGACGCGCTTTGTGAGCTCCGCCGCCATGCGAGGGTCCATTTCCACCGCTGTACAGTGCTTCGCCTTTTCCAATATTCGCACAGTCAAGTTTCCTGTACCCGGCCCAACTTCAAGGACTTTATCCGTCGGGCGGAGATTGGCCTGTATAGCCAAATAAGCTCCGCATCGGAATAGTAGAGAGAGAAAAAAAAGCGTAAAAACCTTTTGTACGATTCTAAGGGAGTATCCCTCAGCCTTTTACATATCCCTGATCCAGAAAACGGGACGTACTCTTGAGCTATGGATGGATTTTTGAGGATGTGCTGACCAAATCGCTCTGTATTGAAGATGGGATTCCTGACTGAAGATGAAGATGATTCTCCATGATTTTTGGATGATGCATTCGATTTCGCTGAGGGCTGGTGTGCTCTCGAGAATCGCTCAGACGTTGCCCTCGGCATGGCAGCGTTAAGCAAATTAATCAACACCTAACCCTAATTTCTGGTCCTTTGTCTTCAACGTGTCGTGCCCTCGACTCGGATGGGTACAGTATATCTCAGCTTCTCAGCGCTCTCAGCTTCCACTGCCCAAATCACAACTTAATACAAGCCGGTCTCGGGTTGTTTGGAGGCCGTGGCTTCACACATTCTCGAGGTCTTGCTTTTGAAATTCATCACGTAAGATGCACGTGTTCCAAGTAGAAAAAAAAAACTCGTAACCGTACAGTTTGCAGTCTGTACAGATCGTATAACCGCCCCAACACCAGGGTGTGGTGCGACATGCGTAAAGGCATTTTCTCCTCCTCCAGTCCAGGGCCCCGCTTCAGCTGATAAGTTATTTTCACCTGCTATTTAGCACTTATTTAGGTAGTTATGTTACGTTACTTACCAAATTAAAAATTACAAACTGCATCCTGCATCCGTCCTGAGTTCAGTTAGTTGAGCTCAGATTCATTCAGTGATCAAACCCGTGTGTTGTACGTTTGACCACATGCTATCTCAAAGCTTCCAACACATCCAAGTCCACACTCACATCTGTTCATTTGTCAGAGTATTATTCAGGTCGTGATGGTTCCCACAATGCCGTGTGACCTGGGGCGTCTCAGAATCACCCTGCATCATAAATATTAGCCGGCGCTGCTGGCCTCTGCCACGGCATTGCAATCATGTCTCTCACTGCCCTCCTTGACGCCTCCAAAACGTCCCTCTTTCTCTCTCTGGGCCTCATAACGTTCAATCCTACTGCGTGGAACATCATCGCAAGAAATGGTGGGCCAAGTCCTGTCTCGCCAGCCAATCTCCGCATTTCATAACTGACCCTTGCCACGACAACGTGCCACAAAAAGAATACCGCAACAAGACAATCACTCGCATCTTTGGCGGAAATGCTCGTCTGGGTTGTTACTTTTTCGCCGGGTGCATCTTCTTCGCGGGGAGACTACGTGATTATCTGTATGTCGCCAACTTTTTTTTATACCTGTCTTTCTTTTCTTTCTACTATCTTTCTTCCATGCCTCTCTTCTTTTTCCCCTTATCTGTCCATCTGTCCATTCTTACTCCAGGCGACCTACCAACACGCGCACATAAATAGCTACCTGAGCGCAATCCTAGAACAGCCGCGTGCGCGCATTCTCCCTACTCCGTTTGAAACGCTCGTCCCTGCCGCGCTCTTCGTCATCGGGCAGATCTTTATCGTGACGTCGACACGGTCGCTCGGAATCACAGGCAGGTTCTTGGGCGATTATTTTGGGATCATTATGGATGCCCGCGTCGAGACCTTCCCATACAATGTCTTTCATAATCCGATATACGTCGGTAGCACGATGTGCTTTGCCGCGACCGCTCTCTGGTGCGTACCGTGCTCGCGTAGTTTGGGCGGGACAAGAGCGACGGTTTGATCTTTTTTTGTAGGTTCGAACGTCCTGTTGGTTTGTTGATCACGTTGTACGTGCACGTTATGTATACGATTGCTTTGAAGTTTGAAGGGTGTGCAAATTTTCCTTTTATTCGTCACGTGCGCTCCGTTGACACAGCCCAAGACCGTTCACCGACATGATTTATTCCAAGCGGTCGACATCTTCCAGAAAAGTAGAACAGCTTTGACACAACAATCCCCCACCTACGGCTTTCAACAGCCATTACTACGCTAACAATAGAACCCGCTTCAATGATACATAACTGTAGAACTCTCCAAAGTTTTCTTGTTTTCGATTGCTTGATACTTGTGGCATCACATATCCGTAGATAATTTGTAGCCATCGTCCCACAATTTTTTTGCAGTTCATCATAACTTGCACTTCAACGCCGACAAGAACCCATCTCTCAACTTTCTGTTGTTCACAAGGTAATTCAACAATAATCGTGGAAAACACGCTCAGAAGACGCACCTATTGAGGGAGTACAGTACATTTCCCGCGGAGTGGCGTGAGACGATGACGCATAATGAGGATACATTCCCGGATGTCGGCAGAGAACTCGTGGTTTCTGCGCTGGCTGAAATTAGGGTCTCAAACTTTCTGTACTGACTGGGCAACTGTGCACCGCATATCTAAAACCCTGCAACACTAATTCCCAAGCGGTCAGGCTCAGACGGCCTTTGTGATTGGCATCTAAGTTTTCCTCGGCCATTATGCCGCCGGCCCGAATGGCGGAGGCGAGTAACTTATGTGCATGTTTACAGTAACATGGAAGTCAAGGGAACAAAGATGGGAACGCGGAGTGGAGCATCGTTACTAGGGCGGCGGTATATGAGTACGGGTCGCGGTTGGGGGTCATCACCTCTTTGAGCGTGGCCATTGGCGGCCGCCGCCGCCATGGTACAGTTCCTTCCATCATAAGTAAACTGCAGGGTGTCATGACAGGAGACCTAGAGTTCAGAATGCCGGATTTGGAGCTCGGGGATCGGCGACGCCTCGCATTGGCCTCGCGCCCGCCTCACGCATCCCTGCACGCTTGCACATCCCTTCGACTGAGTTCTCTCCTCTGTTGATTTATCATCCTTTTTCTTTGATCAGTCATCCTCTTTCTTTCATGCACAGTTCCCTTTTTTCTGTCAGTCCATTAGTACCTTACACGACCTTCTCATTTCCCTTTGAGTAGACTTTAGAGATCCGTCCCCTTAGTATCAAACGCGACGTGCCCTACGCACTCGTGTCCTCACTAGTGGTTCCTGCTCCACTTCTCTTTCATCCTCGTAGCCTTGTGATTAGTCTCGCGTCCACTACACTTCATTAGTAGTACAAAGGATCCTCATGTATATAAGTCCCTCAGTAGTGTTCCCTAATGTTCAGAGTCTTCAGAGTCATCGTCCTCTTCTTCATCTGTGCACAGTTGTGCCATTGTGTCCGTGCTTTTCCCGCTGCGCTTCTGACTCTCGCGCGTTTCACTGTCCGCTACAGAAATCTATGCATGCAGTATCTGCGTATACTCTCCGCTTGTCTCGGTTGGGGGTGTACTACCGGTGAAACCCTGGCAGACATATATGGTCCATGATGGATCCGTCAGGTGCATGAATTGTGCTGGGCTTCGACTCTCATGTCGTTCAAAGGGGTTAATCCGGCTTGCCAGTGCAATTGCGACCTGTGTATGGTACAGCTGCCGTAGTGAGAACAAGTTTAACAGCATTAAAAAGCTAGCGTGGTTCCTTCCTTGGTTTAAATCTTCATCTTTGAATCTTGCCGGTAAGCCTAAGTTAGTCCGAGAGCCGAGGTCACCGTGCTGTATCCATGGACCACCGCTTGGTCCACAATCTTGACGAAAACTTATCCTGCTCGTTGGCTGGTCAGCTGCTAGTGAATTACCTTTGACCGGCTTGCAGAAGACAAGTACGACATAGTCCTTCCACCCTTGTTATGGCCAAGTTCTGGCCCTGGACCTAAGTTAGCTGAATACTTGGCTCAAATGGTTCAAGAGATCACACCAGTTGCAGCTTATCTCCCCACTTGATGCCATAAGGCTCTCACAGAAAGTTCTTTTTGACGGCGATGTCGGCATAGTGGTACCTTGTCCTAGACCGAATATCATCATGCGCGGATGCTGTTGCGTACTGTATAGTACCCCGTTGACATGCCGTGGCCGTGGTACCCCCTAAACCTTCTGAGGTGCGGCTTCTTGACGACAGGGACCGAACTCAGATGTCGTGAAATAAGGAAACTCGCATTCCCACGCCACAGACTGGCCCAAGACGAACAGCACCGTTAAGGGAAGCCAGACGAGATGTGTACGTGTGCAGAGAAGTAATAGGGTGTGAGGAGAAAGGCTTTTGACGAAAGATGAGGACCCTAAATATAAATACGAGGGGAAAAGGTGAATTGGTTGCGGCGATCGAAGGGGACCCCTTCAAGTTGTTAAGCGGGATTAAAAGCGGAGACTCGGATACGATGCACCGAACTGTAATATCTCTCAGTTCACCAAAACTGAATCCGACCCGCGGCATACCGTTGTGATCCGTGGAGAATCAGATACCGTGATGATACGGATCGTCTGGTCTGAGGACTCTCTCCATGTGTTCATTGGTGGGAGTGTGCCTTGGCCCATGCTGGTGCCGTAATACCAAAGTTCACTAATTATAACGCGTCAAGAATGTTTTATGAATTCGCCGTCTTTCCTTCTCACACCCTCTCCCTTTCCCTCTCTTTTCCCGCCCTCTCCTGTGCAACCGTTCTTTTCTTTTCTCAGGTCAACCATGGTCAACTGGGAGAGTCCCGTTACAATCGCCAACGAACTCTGTGCGTTAATCTCCTCCGTCCCCTTTGTTTGTGTTTTCCTTTTTTCCCCTAATTTTTGGTCCACTTGCAGCCTCCCTCGTCAAGTTCATACATGTCATCGACGGCGTTTATCTGTGCGTCTCTTCTTTCATTTCGGACGGTATCACTCCCACCCCGCAATGCTTATAACCATCCCGTGACAGATGGGAGTTCATTTGCAACCTAGGCTTCGAGTGGGGCTTAGCTAGTCGTCGGCGTCAATGGCGATGGACCGCTCTCGTGAGTAGTGTTTCCTTTCCATGCGATGTTCCATGGCGACTAACGTGTTTCTTTCCCAATAGCTTTACATTGCCACTCGCGTCGCTACCCTCTCCGACGTAATGACAGAGCTCGTCGGTCTGAATATTCTCAGCGAATACAACTGCACAGTATGCATTCATCCGCACGTAATAATTGACACCTTATTCATTTTCCCTTCCCCAGCTTTGGACGCACTTTGTGATCGTATGTTATTTGGTTATTTCCTTTCCGCACCCATGCCTTGACCTCGGGTTACTAGAGCTTTCGATATATAGCCACCACACTTGCTTTGAGCCTGTTTGCTCTCCGCGCGTGCGTCTTTCCTCCCACCTGGACTGATCTATCGTTTGACCGCGCAGCAGTATCGCGATATGGCAGCGCTCTATCCCCGTTACGGTCCTCTCAATTGCAGTGGTCACCGCCAACATTGGAGCTTGGATTTACCGTACGTATCATATCACACGTCCTGACACTTCAGTGCTGACTTGTCTCCGGCATTCTACAGGCCTTTCTAAGGCGCATGCTGTATGGGTAGCTCCACTGGAAACATGCATGTTTGTGCAGACGCACTCGGGACTCCTTCCCAACTGCTTTTTGCTTGCCGCCGATGTTTTTTTCATCGTCCTCATGGCCACCGGTATTTACAAGCACAATCCCGGACCTCGTGCCTTCAAAATCATGTACAGAGAAGTACGCGCCTCCTTCCCCCGTGGAGCTGTACTTCTGAAACATGTTATTTTTTTTTTATCTCAGGGCTTGTTGTGGCTTGTAGTTGCAACACTGGTGGAGATTGTCCCGGTTGTAAGCAGGGTATATTCGTTTCTTCGTGTGGATGGTACTCATTCACTTTAGGTGTTCCTCATCCTGAACCTGAATGGTAAGGTCTATTCTATGATCAGTTATATATAAGATGACTGACAGTCGACTTTCAAGACGTCATGAATGCCGTACGTTGTAACCAGACCATTTTAGTACATACCTTCCGTTAATCCGCCGACTCGTTTCATGTCGTTAGATGTACATAGCCCCCTCGGGTAAGTATCATCATCCCCATTCCCGCAGCGCTCCCACACCCTGTCTGATCCGCTTTCCTTCCAGTGCTTTGCACGTAAGCAGGCGCTTGTCTTCACCAAAACAGCAGCCTTCATCACTGACCGATATATTAAATCATTTGATAGATCAATAGGAGCCACGCGCATGTACCGCACTCTCTCCGATAGGCAATCAGGGAACATGTACGGACGGTCCCTTATCTCTCTATTTTACGTGATCGTCGCCGCTCAACCTGTGCCTCATTCACACACATTGCAGACTTGACTTTTGGGAGACTTCGCGAGATGAGACGACGGGCGAGATCCGCTTCCGTCGGCAGACCCAATTTGTGAACCGTGCGGACAGCCGAGGCGGTGCCAGTGGTGACGCTGCCTCGAGCACGGCACTACCGATGGGTCGACTCGTGCGCACCCAGCCGGCGGTTGTCGAAGAGCGCTACGTGGAGCGCTTCGAGGCACGCGATATCGAGTTGGACGATGATAGCGAGTCGATGCCGGACAAGAAGCGTAGCATCGGTACTGTGGACGATAAAGTGGTGGAGACGGAATGGGCGCATGCCAAGTAGAAAAAAAAGCATTAGTAGAGTGGGACACTGGAACAAGTGCAGTTGCAGGTAGCGTCATGGTCGTCTACGTGAAGCAAAGCACCGCTGATATATATATTTTTAAAAGTCATATACAGTATTCGTTATCTTGATGTACATACCCCTGGGCCTTTTGAAAAGGATCTTTTTCTTTTTCACACTGGACAATAAATTCCTAACAGGTTTTCGTGCCTAAGCAAGACATTCATTCATGCGATGTAAATTTTTTGGCGAGATTACGTGCGCATAAAATCAGTTCCGAAGCTTTGTGCGGCTATGTCAATGTCAGTCCTCGAGCTCATCCTCCTCGTCATCATCGCCTACACTGGCGACTGCGCCTCCCTCGCGCCCATCACCTCCGACCACGCGTCCCAGCCCTGATGATGACCCAGCTGAAGAAGAAGGTGCATCCCGACTCGGACGAGTCTTTCCTTGCCCAACAAGATCGCCCACAACAAGCTCAACAGCAGCATCCATCGCAGCGCGAGACATCTTCGGAAGCGCACCAGCGCGCAAGAGCGGGTGATGTTTCGGATCGTCGATCTCCATAACATCGTCCTCATCATCACCCTCATCACCTCCGCTTTCGTTTCCACTCTCGCCTTCGTCCTCGCCTGTGCCAGCAGCATCGGAACCCACATCCGACCCGGACCCGGACCCGGAGCTGGACGGAGAACCGCCATCGCTCTCCTCGCTCACCTCGAAATCCGAATCCGAGTCCGAGTCTTGTTTCTCCTTTCCATTTGCTGCTGCATCCCGCGACGGCGCCGCCTCTGTGTTCGCCTCGTCGTCATCGTCTTCTCCTTCTCGGATCTTCGCGATCCCGAACGCGCCCCGGTGTCTCCGCACCCACTCGAGTATTCTCTCCCTCTCCTTCCCATCAATCATCTGAAACTCTGTTTCCTCCCCTTCTTCCTCTTCCTCTTCTCCTTCCTCTTCTTCCCTGTCGCCGCGCTCACCTGTGTTCCTGCACCGCATGAGGACGACCGAACATGTCCTCCCCGTCGCAGTGCGCACGCGCACACCCGCATCACCACGCGCCAGATCCTCCAGCGCCCAAAACTCCGCCGGACGCGCATCAGCGAGTATACCCGCTCCCGCATTCGCGTTCGCGCCATCATCATCGAAGAACCAGAGCGAGGTCTCGCGCACTCCGCGATGAGCCGTGATGCCGGCGAGCTGAGCGCCGCGCTCGACGGTCGTGAGCGCTACGGGGGTGCCTGAGATGGTGGAGGAGAGGAGGGTAAAGACGGCTTCACGTGCGCTGGTGGGAACTTGAGACGTAAGTGTGGACGAGGATGAAGATGTGGGTGCGTGGGCGTGCACAGTCATGCGCGGAATCGTAGCTCGATTGGAGGAATCGGGAACTGAGCACGCGAGCTCGAACCGCACTGCAGCAGTAGAAGTAGTAGCCTTGGCTTCCTTGCCACCACGCGGTGTAGGTGGCGCGGGTTTGTCTCCCGCGAGAAGTAGCGCAGTCCATTGTAGCGCACCGCTTGAGCGTGCACGCGTGGGGAGGAGGAATACGCGGGTGAGCGCTGTGCGCGCACAGCGAGCTGTTGAGGCGCCCGTTGTACTGTGTGCTAAGCGCAGCGTGCGGGCGTGCAACGTGATATCGACTTTATGCCTCACTGGGGCAGTCGCAGAAATTGCGTGCAACGTCAACTGTGGTACATCATCCTTGTCGTCGTCGTCGCCTCCGCCATCTTCGTATTTGGTTTTTTTGCCGTTGTTGATCGTGCTGGGTAAAGATGATGATGGTGGTGGGGAGTGTTTGCGTTTAGCTGCTGAAGATGATGATGAGGGATGAAGAGCGTGTAGAGCGCGCTGGACGGATGTTTGGATTTCGGGCCAGGTATCACGGATGCTTGGAGCGTCGTCGGGGCGCGATGGACCACCCGACGCGAGGCGAAGGGCGGTATCGATGAATTTTGAATAGGGGTGGTGCGCGCTCGTGCTCGCGCCCGAGCCCGAGCCCGAGCCCTGGGATGGACTTGGTGTTATCTCTGGGGGAATGGTGTCATTTGGGATGGCGGTGAGGAGGGCGTCGAGGTATTCGTAGGGCTGGCGGTCACGGTGGGAGTGGGAGTGAGAGACAGGAGCCATCGCAAGATGGCTATGCTGTGCTTGTGCAAAACTATAGCATTCGTGCTTACTGTACTGTACGCCTGTTCCTGTCCCTATATCCCTTTCAGGGGATCTTCCTTTCAAGGTCCACCCTTCGACAATGTGACTGCGTAGTAAAGGAAGGGGAATGGGCACTCGCCTTGGTTGATGAGAAGATACGTCACGTTTGTCAGCGCGTAGGTATCGCTCACATCAATCAATGCATTGTACGGTATTCGTTGTATCCTCTGTCAAGGGTCTCTCAGAATTTGGTGCAAGAGTATGACAGACATGTAGGACGCATAGTACTGTTTACGGAGGTAGGACAAGCTGCTGATCCACATCACGGGTGAAAAGCTCGTTCTTCAAAGCTTCAAGCTTCAACTTCAAACCATTCAGCTGCAGCCCATGCAGTGCCGCTATGCTAATCGTGCTCACGCTCCCTGGCTGGCAAAGAGACCCTGTGTATATGCATATGCATACTTGCCGGCAAATGCAAAAGACCACCAACCCACGTTGGGCAGGCCAGGCCAGGCTTCAAGCTTCAAGCTTCAAGGATGGAGATTAGTACACCTCCATGATACAGTATACCTCTTTCGGTTTTTTGTTTTCCGGCCGGTAGAGACCCAACGCAGTACAGTGGATAAAACAAACGGATTTTCAATCCCACCTGTACCGTTACCGCGGCGCTACTACAGTACTATATACTTCAAGTTGAGCAAAGCCAAAGTTTCAACCAGCCTGCCGATCTTGTTTTTTTTCAAATTCATTTTTTTTTTTCAAATGAGGAGGCCTCCGCTCCGAGTCGGAGGATCACTTCAACAAAGGGTTTGGTGTATTTTGTTACCACCATCATCACAATCCTACACAACAAGACCTCCATCACCCGACGACGTAGGAACGACCAACGGACCTGGAAGTGGGGCGGGCCCACCTGGACAGCAGTCGTCAACGGACCATCTTTTTTATTGTGTAACTCGAAACTTTTGGTCCTCCGCAGTTCCAGACGCAGGACGGTGACTTTTGTTAGAGCCACTTGGCACCCCGTCGGATGCTGAGATGTGCTGCTGTAAAGTAAGTAAGTACGGCTTACTATATACCCTCTACAGTGACACTTACTGTATCGGGTGATAATATCTGTCGTGTCCCAATTTACCTTATTTGCACCGGGGAGGCCCGAAGGGGTGGAATAGTAAGTTACGACGGGGAGGTGTTTCTCCCCTGAACTTGTCTTTTTTTTCTTCAATTCTCATAGTCAGTCCCGAGGAGATTGCAAGTGCATCAAGCAATCAAGCAAGCAATCAAGGAACGCTGTTTTTTTTTTAAATATTTACAGCACTTTGTCGGGGTAGGGGTACAGCTGCGGAACCAACCTACACTACCGATCAATTTCCCGGGTAATTACCAATTACCATATGCATATGCGATTAGGTCCGGGACCAAGACCAAGGGGTTTGTTTTCCTTTGTCCTAGTCCAAGCCTAGCCTCCACTCGGGCTCCGACTCGGACGAGTCGCACTTTCACTTACGAGCCCACCGTGACGAAATGTTGATTCAGTGTTTGTCTCCTTCTTGTAAGTCGTCCGTACGCGGGAAATGTGAATCGATCGAAGCATTATTAAAATGCAATGCATGATGGGGCGCTCGATTTTGTCTCGAGTTCTATAGGAGAGAGAAGAAAGTCATCCGGTGTTGTCCATTTCTCCGGTTTACTTCATGAATGACTCTGACTCAGTTTGTTTGTGAGTTGTGCTGACTCAGGGGTGAGTTGGAGTCGAGTCACTTGGCTATCATTAAGTCATCTCATCTAGGCTAAGCTAGTAGTCGCGATTGTCTCACCGGTATTTCAATAATCCAATCCAATGCGATATGAGTAATTTTCGACGGATCTCCAAGTAGAACCGTATGACAAAGCTAGTATGCAACCTAGAAACGCGTGATATCAGCACTGCTGAGGTTGACCGTAGGATGAATGCACGCGTTGCAAGGGACAAAAGAATCAACGCCGTGATCATGATCATGGACACACATGCCTGCCAACAGGAAGAACATGAGAAGCGCGATGAATTGCCGAGGACCCGGTAAACTCGTATTAGTGTGATTCGGTTTGGTTCGGAGGTATGTCCGTCACAGGAGCGCTTGCACGTAGACCGACCGAGCACGCCTTAAACAGTGTAAGCCGAGCTGTTTATTCCAAACGGAGTGCGACAATGGAATAATTAAAAAGTCATGATCCGAGTAACTCTCGTGATTTACCTTTTGCCACAGTGGCGAGCCAACGTCCTATACTACAGTAGTCGTTGTAGTCGTTGTTGTAGCGAGGGACGCGGCGAGCGGAGCGGTGGCCAAGGATTTCAATTATCATCTCATCAAACTAATTAATTGAACTTGGGGGTGCCACCGCGACAGCCCACAGCCACGTGAGGAAGCAACTCGGTAAATTCGGAACCGGTAGTCGGGAAGAGTGATAGGCCCGGTTTCGGGGTAGGTGGTGGTGGTCACGGTGGTGCCACGTCAGTCCCCGAAATTAAACACCAGGCGCTAACGCTAGGAAGAGAGTTGGACCGTTCAATCTGCGCGATACTGTACAGATCGTATAGGTTCGCCCTCGGCAAGTTCTGTCGTGAGCTTCCACGTATGCGCGTGTATGTGTGCGTTTCAGTTGGCGGTCGCGCAGGGCAGTGCCTCAGGGAAATGTACATCAAACAGTGCATCCTCGGAATGACTGAGGAAAAGAAAGTCGACGACGAATCGGACCAGTTTGCACAGTACTGTCGTTGTTAGGGGTCGGACGAAAT
>WTXE01000345.1:0-24834 GCA_022496225.1 Russula aff. rugulosa BPL654 | reverse complement strand
GCGGAAATAGGGTAGCCAGTACATGGAGATTCGATTAAAAGAGTTCGAGTTGTCGATTGCGTACACGACGCAGATGACGTGGGCCTTGCGGATCTCAAGCTCTAGGTAATGCTTATCATCTGGACCGGCTACAGAGACCGGAAGGCGTTATGCGCGCGGAAAACTGGAGGGGGTTCATTCGGGGAACTTGCCTCCGGAGTCTACTATGTAGGTTGTCACGTTTTCGGAGGTGAATTCGGGGATATGGTTACCTCCGGGACGACATGCTGCACCTGTGGAAGCAAAAGGTCCATGAGTCAGAACCAAAATTAGGCGTGTTTTCCGAGCATAACACGGGGACGGACATGGGGTACGTATGCCTCCTTGATGAGCGAGGTGACAATGGTACTTTTACCAACACCCTCTGCGAAGTGTTTAAGCTTGGGCAACACGGACCACGATGGGGGGAAAAAATCGTACCGTCACCGACTAATAATATGCGCACATCTCTGCGCATGCTCTCGAGAAGAAGGAGAGGACAAAAATAGAGCGGTAGTGGAGCGGAAGACGAGCGAGGCGGGTGGAATAGACCGGGCCGGCGGCATTCACTTAAAATCAAAAGGTGTGAGGCTAGTAGGGCGATTGTGAGGATCAATGTTCCTCTTCCTCTCCTTGCCATCCGACATCCTCATTCTTATCATAGGACATCTCCCCGTCTCTGACCTCCTCGCCTTAACAAGTGTCTGTCGAAAACTCTACGACCTCGTAAGCACACATTCCTCCAATCGATCGTTACATCTCCCTCGCCCAGCTTACCCACCCTCAGGTCCATGAGTTTGGTGGAAGGAGCATCCTCCGGACTCTTCCTAGGCCGTCCAAGAGTTTGGAGAACAGCCTCTCACTCTGGCGTCCACTGGCTCAAGTCAAGTACCATACCCTGTCAGATCGGTCCTGGGAGAAACAGCGGTTCGTAGCCCGTCCGCTCTCCCGGCCATGGAAAGGCAAGCTGCAACCCCTCCTTGCGATAAACGACTCGCGCTTGTTCGTTGCGGCTGGACACACGCTGTACTCCTACGTATTCACGCCTTCCGAGCATGAGGGTGAAACTCCGGGCGTTTCATTTGAAGCGTCCTATCATCTCAATTGCCAGGAAGTTGCGGCCAGGAATGATATCACCGGTCTCGTGTGCGCCCGAGACGCTGGCGCCAATCGCACACTCTTCGTTGGCTTTGAGAACGGAGAACTCCAACGCATCCGAATTCCTCCCTGTAACCCCGGCCAAGTCGACCTTCCTATCGACGCCTCATTTCGTACCACCTTCAATTACCATAATGGCGAGCTGATAGAAGCCCTAGCCGTGTCCGGCGACAGCCTCTTGACCATGTCGATTAACGGCAAAGCCGGTCTTCTTAACGTCTCCTCACCCACTCCTTCCGTCCAGCATACGATCGATTTAGACACTCGCGCCTGGTCAGCGCTTCTCTCCACCTCTTCCTCTACCCCATTTGCAGCATTTGGCACGTCTTCTGACACACCGCTCACCATTCACGCGATCACACCCACCTCAATCTCCACGATACCTACTATGAAGCTGCGCTCGTCTCAGGAGCAGGATGACTCGGGTCTAGAACGGCCCACCGCTGTTTACGGAATCACTTCTGCACCACCCGCATCACCGTGGGGTGCCTCGGATCAGATCATAGTCTCGGGTTGGTTCGAGGGTTTAGTCTGCGTACACGATATGCGCGTTTCCCCGGCACCTACCCTCACCTTTTTCGATCCCTGGTCCTTCGAGCCCATCTACGCCGTCGCCTGCGGAGGCGGCGGAGGCGCCCACATCGCCGCCGGCTCTGCACGGCACTCGGTCGTGGCGTTTTGGGACGTGCGCGCTGCCACCCGCGGCGGCTGGAGCGTACATGCGCCCGGAAATGACTCTTCGCCGGTATACTCGATCATACTGGAGAGCTCCCGCCTGTTTGGCGCGTCACAGAGTCGGCCGTTCGTTTATGACTTCGGGCCCACTGTAAAGCCGGAGACGTATCCTTCATTGCCGAGCACTCGAGGAAAGAAAGATGGGCTGTCTTACAAGGGACGAGATCGCATTGGGTTCCACGTCACCAAATATGACCACCCTGCACTGAAGGTTCACGCGGGAGACCACTAAATCCAGTAAAATCTGTATCATTCAACATGGCAGACATCCCCGGGTACAGATTGGCATGGAAAGTGGTAGTAATGCATGATGGATGGGTAAAGTGACGATGCTAATGAATAGTGACGAATGATAAACATGCAGTTAGGATAGAAAGATGTCGATCTACAATGATTCCAGAGGAGATGCATGACAAGATAATCCAGGATCAGATGAGAAATGCAAATGATTAAAGGAGAAGAAGCATCAAAAAAAGGAAAAGGCTACCGGTGTGGGAGGATAATGTTCGGAGTTGGTAGAATCATGAAACTGGTACAGGGTGACTAGCATGAGAACGGATTGTCCAGGGGAAAAGTTGGCGCAAATCCCCTGAAGGTGGGGCATCTGCAGCCTGCCTAGGTTCGACAAGCAAACTAGAAAAGAACACATTGAGCGATTTATCTGACGTACAACCAGATACCCATACCTGCGGCGGTACAGATCCTGGAGATCACCGTGATGCTCGGATTTCTCAAATGCATCTTTGAGGTAATCTTGGATTTCTGAGACCTCCTTCAGTGAATAGGGAGCTTGGAAACGTTGGATCTCTGAAGGGTATCTCAGACCAGCGTGTCTCTAAAAGAGGCAAGACTGTTACCTTGGACGATCCGGGCCATCTTATGATACTTGCTGAAGTTGATCAGCTTCTTCTCAGCAGCCAAGGGAGACGCCCGATGAGATGGATTTCCCTCTCGACAGAAAGTGATATCAGTGAGGTACAGGCCTGATTGTGGTAAATTAACAAAAAATATTGATGCCGCTGTCCAGACAACGCACCTAAAAACGGAACAGCGGGAGGGACTGTCTCGCGCAAGCGTGAGCGATACTCGTGATAATTTCGAGCATGATCGGCGAGCTTTCGAACACCGTCAAGCTGCAACTTTTGCTTCTGAGGCACACCCTACGGAACCAAAAAAAAACATACATAAAATGACAATAGGCAAAAAAAATCGAAACGTACCATCCATGTATGTTGTAGGCGAGCTATTGTTGAAGAATCCAGCGCCGCAAGTATGGAACGCGACGTCGCAAAATTGTTCAATACCATGCAGCGCTACGCCATTGAATGTCAGCATAGACAGCATAGACGTTCGAGGGGTATAGCTGCCCACTTACATCAGCTAGTTTAATGAAATATTTGACGAGTGTAGTGCGCCTCTTGAGATCTCCTTCATTCAGTATGCTCTCTGCAACCCAACCGGTGATGACAGTGCTGAGGCTCGTAACCGCACGTACATTGACAGGGGATTTGGAGCCCTCCTGTCCGCCCTCCAAAATCTCCTCTGCCTGGATCGCACAGAAGAGGTTAGATTCCATGATGGACAATTGTCGCGCCAGCTCCAGGGAGTCAAAATCGGTGATGTGGATTGAGGCAAAGTTCCGATTCCGCAAGTTGGAAACGAGGGTCTTGGTTATAATGGGACGCGATATTTCAAATGGTGGTGACTGGATGATGCGAGGAGGAAATGCCGAGGAAGGGTCACGGGCAAGATCTGGCCGCGGTGTTGGAGGGGTGGCTTTGGGCCCTTCGCGTTTGCGTGTAATGATGATTTCGTGGATGCGGTGAGATGGACCTGGAAACATAAGCGCCAACGCGTCACGGTTGAAGTCGAGCAGTGCTTGCAAGACGACATTATCAGTGCTAGGCCGCCAGTAGACTTCCAGCCACGACTTGACGAGGTTAGAGATACGAAGCCGGACGGGAATACCCTTGCGTTGCTGCCAAACGTATGTACGCTCTTCGGATAGCCCTTCAGGAGGCACTATGTTGTAGCGATCGATAATGGCCCGTACCAGGTCGGCAGGAGATGCGAAAAGTCTGAAAGTGAGGAAAAAGATGGAAGAGTACGCGGGATCCACAACCGAATCGGGAGGGGTCATCTTCTCCACCAAAGCCCGGAGAGTTGCACCGACGAGTTGGCCCTCAGGATTGTATACAACATCTTCCGGTGAATAATCGTGGAATTGCAACCAGGAGTCAGAATCCGGCAGTGATTGGTCAACTACTCTCGCTGTGGGGACTGACGGTAGGTTGCCATGGAGTATCTTCTCTTGTAGGATCTTCTCACCATCGTGGCCAACTTCCCACGTTGTACCAGCAGCATCAAGAATTTGCTCTGCGGGAGCAGGTGAAGAAGGTGAGGTGACTTCAACGGGCGAGGTCTAAGACCTTGTTAAATAACAGCCTCATCACCAACAGCACTGGGGAACGCACCAGGAATTCCGAAGGTTCAGATCCTTCTAAAGTGCTCTCTTCACTTGGTTGAGAAGCACTCCGATCGGCACCATAATGCGATAGAGTGGTGCCATCACTTTCCTCGGTAGATAAGTCTTCCGCCGCTTGGTGTAATCCACTCAAGCTAACCGACCTCTGAATCCGCGCATGGACAGCCTGGTCGTCAGAATGCGAATGTGCAGAATACTCGCCAAGGCCGCCTGGCCGTTCAATGATGAATGGTTGTTCACCCGATGAACGACTCAGGCACATTTTCACTGCTACTACGCAATCCGCGCCAGCCTTGAGCGCATCGGTTGCAGAACGAATTAGGGCATGTTTTTCTTGCTCCTCGGTCATGTCAGGAGGGAGACTACCGTTCAAAAGGCGCACGGACTCCGCGAGGCCACTAGTCACGTTATACAGCCCATCCTTGGCCAATTTAAGATTGGCGGCCTTGTGGACAGGAACGGTCGGGTGATGGAGGACAGCCTCCACCACGACCAACAGCTTGCAAACGATATCCACGATCTCCCGTACCAGCTCATACATATGACCATGCTCGCCGCGTGGGAAGATCGCGAGTGTACATGCGCGTGTCCGATGAATGCCGCAATCGTGGATAGGTATTGCGCGTGTGTGCGCCGCAGAGCCTCCATTAACTCTTCATATGTGGAAGGACCTGAAGGGAATGTGGGAGAGGCGGGACTGACGACTGAATCCGCAGACGTGAAAGAGGAAGAGGAAGATATGCTATTGATAGAAAGCCCATGCTTGTGCGTGTGCTTATGACCGTTGAGACGCGATTCTGCAGGGGCGAGCACGCGCGGATCCAGAGATTGGGAGAGGTTGAAGTCTGGATGTGAGCCTGTTTCTGGTAGGGTTCTGCGGCCAGAACGTAAATCCCCCATACTTTTTGCCCTAGAAGCTATTCGAGTGACGACGAGGTTGTCACGGGCTCTGACTTGGGGGGAAAGAGAGACGGCATTTTTAGTCTGCCGTAACGATTCTCTGAGTGTCTCATCATCGCTCTCAGGTGTTGGGCTACTAGCGAGAGAAGATGAAAACTCTTCCCGTGCCTGAGTTGATAGTGACTCTAGAAGCATTGGTGGGTATTCAATAGAGACGCGCTTGTCAGGAACCGTTACGCCACAGCGAACGGCAACTGCCAAGAACCGACGTAGTCGTGAGAAGACCTGTCCTCCGAGTCGCACCATCTTTTCCACCTGCATGTCCCGCTCGTCGTCGCCAAGGTCGTCATAGGATGCCGATTTTGCCTGGTTAACGATGGCAGCGAGCTCGGACAAGACCCGTTTACGCTCCTGAGCAAGAGAGGGAAATTGTTGCAGCAGAAGAGCATCACGCGATAAGCACCCGACAGCTGTCAGGACAGAGCGGACGCATGAAATGATGCATGCCACGGATGGCTGGAAGTGCGCTATCCGATTGGACCGGACAGCATTTTGCAGCAATGACAGTGCATGAAGTAATGGAATCATTGGAGTCGGGCAATAATCATCTCGAGAGTAGGGGTTCTGTTGAGATGAATAGACACTGGCGTTGGAATTAGAGGAGGCGGAGGTAGGCGAATGGAGAGGAGAATGTCGTGCTCGCTTTCGCTATAATGCATAAGTTCGGTTACTGACCGACAACTGATAGAAAATAAAGGTACGAACCGAGACAAAGTGCGGTAGTTGTTCGTCTGCTAAAAGCGCGAGATCGCCGTTGACGTAGTTGCTTGGGAACCAACCCCGGCTCCCATCTAACTCGCCATCCCACCAGCCACTTGGATCTCGATTAAGGACGCGAATCACTTGACCAGCGAGGAAACCGAGACAAGTAGCGTTCCGCTGATCGGGTATGTAATCATGCATAGCAAGGACGTATTCCGGCAGAGGCCTCTCATAGAAGCCCATATCTGCAGAAAGATGGGTGTCGACGGTTGTCTCCGAGTATATGGACTGCGCTTGGGTAAGAGAAGAGAAGATGTCGATGCATGAGCTGAGGACGCTGTGGCAGACATCATGGTAAGAGCATCGGCAGTGGGCGAGGATAAGGGATCCCGAGCAGAGTTGTCAGAGAAGGGGCGAGCTGAGCTGGGGGAATGACTTTCGTTATCGGTATTAGCATGGTGTAGTTGGGAGGCCTGTGCGACAGAAGTGTCGATTTTGAGAGAAGAGGATGTCATGACAGCAATGTGACATAGAGAGGTTGAGCAATCCGGGTAGTTATGTGGCGAAGGAGGATACGTCAAGGGTGGCAGCTGAAAGGATCGCAGTCAGTACAGGTGTATTCACTCAAGAACGCGTGATGGCGAAAACGCTACCACACTTAGATCTTATCGATACAAGGTAACGTTACGAACCTTGCTCTCAAAAGCCTAAGTAAAAAAACAGACCGATAAGACGGAATACGTCAAAATCGAAGGGATCAAGTCTGGGAAGTCAAGAGCTCTCGGCCCGGGAAACGTACAAAGCAAGAAATTCTGAGCCAGATCAAAGAGGATTTGGGCAGCGGGTATGTTCGTGGAGGGCTGGCTCGGGTATGGGTTAATGAAAGCTACAAGATTGGGTAAATGGGATGCGAGGCGAAGAGAAGTAGGTCGAGTAGAAAAACAGGAATGCTGTATGGGATGGGGAGGACAGGTAGGAGGAGAGGGGGGGGGGCGGAAGGGAGCTCAAGGGGTATATGATGAATGCCGTTATCCTACCTAACGTAACCCCAACTGCCCAAGGCACCTGCTGCTAGCGAACCATCCACAAATACGCCCAAATACTGGTTGACTAATTTATCATTTATCGCGAATTATCCCCTACTCCAGGTACTATGAATGCTGTGCTCTGAAAGACGGATCGCTTGCGGATACACTCGCGGCAATCAAGCTCACGTTCCGAGAGGCAATAATTACAGAAATGACAGGAAGAAAGTGGTGGACTCGCTACAGCAGCCGACCCGAGAGCACATCACCATAAAAGTGCAAATTTGTTAGTTCATTCTGTGTAGCCGGACCAATAATCCTACAGGATCAAGATCAACTCATAAATGGCAACTCGGAAATCATATAATAACAAATTACACCAACTTGCGGGTAATTCAGCATGATGAGTTCACCATCAAACGCGCTCCATGTATGGAATGGCAAAACTCGCATCGCCGTCCACTCTACGCAGACGATAATCGGCCTAGGACACCAAAGGTTGAATGAAGATACTTTACTTTTTGCAATCCACCCGCCGATCAGAAATTTCTTGTCTGTCGTCTGGTCGACACCATTCAAATAAACATAGTTCAAACTTATTTTATATCCGTTTTCACGGTCCCTGCTTACGATACGATAAGTAATCAACGCCTCCCACTAGGCGATATGTGCCCTTTCATGCCCGTTCTCACGGTCCCCAGGACTCGGAGTTCTCTCCCGAAAGACGGTGAGATGAGACGGTGTCGCCAGAACCGATCAGCTGTGCCAGCGCCCTTTCAAATGGCGGTTTTACTTCTACCCCATACCGTAACGCGGTGGCCATACAGTATAGTATCATTACTAGTCCTTTTTAGACATTTCGTAAGGCGGCGTAGTTAACTAGACGTCTGACCGTCTAGCTTAGACATATGTCGAACAAAGATATTACGACACCGTTCAGCGCGTGGCCCTATCACGCGAGCGATCGGAGCTCATCAAAGCCACTACTCCCACTGTACTATGAAACCAATTGACCCTGCACCTGGACGTCTGCAGGCTCTTTGGGTCTCTCACCGTCGCCAGCGTCTGACCCTCTTCGGACGTTCGGCGATGCTGGTCGGGTGCGAGCTCCTCGCTAACGCGGCCTGTTGGATCGTCGCTGGTATCTTATTTGGTGGGCGTGAAAACACGCAATCGATCCTGGGTCTTGCATTACTTGCATGGGTATGTGTGCCCGTTCTCTTATCACATCAGAGAATTACACACTATAAACTTCCACCATTTTGTTTTCCCCATTCCTAAGACAATCGGACTGAGGCATGGTGCGTAGATCAAGCTTAAGTACCATCGATGAAGTATCTTATCTTTCAGATCCCCCTCCTCGTAGCGCTTGATGCGGATCACATCAGGTAAAGTATCACATCTTTTGCCATTGCTGTGGAATCGAAGCATTCTGTGCCTGGCTCTTTCCTTTGAGTGTTGAGCTTGTTAAGCTTAAGTCAGTGCGATCGACAACGCAACTAGAGGCCTTATCAGCCTTGGACAACTTCCAGTTACTTGCGGTCTGTTCTTCTCACTAGGGCATAGCACTATCGTAATAGCCGTGGTGAGCACTGAGGTTCATATCTATTTAAAGTCATGCTTATCTAGCCCCATCGATGTGAACCCCCGAGTAGAATGTGGCCATCGCTATCAGTACCCATGTGGCCGATAAGATCGATGGCGTTGGACAGGTCGGTGGAGTAGTTGGTGCGCTCCCATGTCATGTCCTGACATAACTCCGCCACCGCCCACGGCGAGGAGAGCTAAAAAAAACTCCTTCAGGGTCTTCTGTTAGCGCGTCCTTCCTGTTTGTCGTGGGACTGGCGAATTCGATCATCCTTCATAGAGTCCTCCGAAAGCGGCGCCGGGTGAGAGCGATCAGACGTAATGGCTGGGCAGCATGGCTGAGCGGTGACCTATTAGAACAAGAAGCGTAGAGAACAGCAATTGGCCCGGGGTGAACAGCCGGACGAATTTGAGGACATAATCGAGGATGATGGCCAGTACAACAACACGATAATGATGAAGATTCTCGGACCCGTGGTTCGCTTTGTCGACCGCCCTTGGAAGGTACCCTTAGTCACCGATGCGATCTCCCGTACCAATTACCTCATGACACTCACCAGATGTACCCAGTCGGCGTGCTGTTTGGATTCGGTAAGGGGACCATATGTGCATATGTGAATGGCTAGCTCACTTGACCTGTGCAAAAGGCTTTGATACCGCGTCGTCGATTGCGCTCCTCGCGGCATCGGCCATCGCAAAGAAGGGTGCAGATTCGGAAGGTATCTCCACGGGGGACATCGTGATCTTGCCTGTTGGGTCCCTTTGATCTCGCTCTCTTGGAGGTCGGGACTTACCTGCACGATCAGATGCTATTCACGGCTGGGATGACATTGCTAGACTCGATAGACTCCATCCTCATGCTATATTCCTACACTGGGTTTGCTGAGCACCGCTTTCAGCTTTTCGAACCTGTACTGGAAAACGACGCACGAGATCACAAGAATAGCGTTTACCGAGAAGCAGCAGCCACTAGTGTCTCTCCTGCTCGGCTGCCCCGCTCAGGGGGTAGTCATGAGAACGAGACAGAACCTTGTCCTCTTAGCGCTGCTCTGAGTGAACAGTCTGCGCTGAATGGGTCTTCACAGGGAATTATGGAACAGCCGGCGGAGGTCCAGTTGGAAGACACTGACGCGAAGATCAGGGATATCCGAAAAGAGGCGCAGAGCGAGCTAATAGTGAAACGGAATATGATGTCAGGGCTGAGTATTCTGCTCACCCTGATGAGCATCGTCGTAGCATTCAGGTACGAGTTGCCACCACAACACTACTGCTGGCAACCGAGACAGACTAGCTTCTCTCTGTGTCAGTATATCACTAATCACGATTATGGGATTGATCGGGGACAATTGCATCACGTGCAGTGCGGCAGCAAAGAACGACAAGGGGTTGGCCGGCGGGTGGTGGAGATTCTGGGCGGAGGTACGTAGGGATTTTGTAGCCATTACGCTTACAGAACATGCGCTGGCGCTGACTCAAGTGGCATGCCGGCGACGACAGGCAAACGACCACTCGGGTTATATTGGCGCTGGCATTGTCGGAAGTTTTGTGTTGGTTGTTGGCGGGTGGTACGGGGGACGGTGGGCCTTTTCCAAATGGAAAAGGGCGAGACAATAAGCTTTTCATTCATTCTTTTCCCGGTATCACCGGATAGAGTTGTTAATGATGATGGATGATGCTGTAGTGATTGTATCAGTGCTTACCCTATCAGGGCTGCATAAGGATGCTGGAATACCGGCATCTCTTCGAACCGTGATGACCAAGCTGGATCAAGTCGGAATGAAGCATCGGATTATATATCCTCCTTTTAAAGGCTTTGGGTCATGGCCTGCACATTTATAGCGTGTAGCGTGTTAGCAGCATTCCTTACTCGTCTCCTAGACATGATGGCGAATACCACCGCGAGTGTCCCTTTCAGCCCAGAGTGCGTTCTGTTCTTTCTTTCTCGTCCTCCTTTTAATCTCTGACTATCCTTCGCAGGCTCCCCTGGGGCCCCGCAAGGGCATTCCGGACATTCGTACCTCCACAGCAAGATCGAATTCCGATTACATGGCAAACAGCCCCCTTCACTCTCCTCCAATTCATCCCGTTCTCCGTCATGTCCTATCTCGTCCGAAGACCCGACACCCATCTCATCCGCCTCTTGCTCCTCCCCACACTCATCACCGCGGCCCTCCACTCGTCCTACGGCTTCGTATGGAACGACCCGAGACATAACGTTTACCACTGGGGTATGGCGTCGTTCTCGTTTGTTCTAATGGGCAAGGGTATCGATCTGGCTCTCGCCAAGACTGGTCGCCTCAAACAAGGTGAATTCGTCCCAGGAACCATGTCGATCCCGACCATCGCAGCCAAAGCCGCCAACTTAGATTCCCCGCAGGACGCGAGTGATCAGCAGTTGTTGTCAGCCTCTTCTCTCCTCCCGCTATGGCTTCAAGATGCTGTCGAGCTCATGTTCTCCATGCGCGGTCTTGGTTGGGATTTCGGCAAGGGCGTATACACGCCACCAACCACGCGACCGCAAGAACGCAGACCTTTCCTCCGTGCTACGCTCGCCTCGTTCCTCACCGCCTTTCTGCTCCTGGACATCATCGACTCGGCCATCAAGTTAGTCCCAGGCGTCGGAGATCCATTCGGGGAAGCATTTTCTTCCCGGACCTGCCCATCCTCAAACGTTACCTCGTCTCGACAGCGATACACGTCCTCACCGGCGCCGGACTCGTCGTCGGATTCAGAATGGTGTACGACCTGATCACACTATTTGCCGTAGCCGTGCTCGGTCACTCGCCCAGCGCCTGGCCGCCGGTGATGGATAACCATGGGCATCCCAGTCTTTGCATGAGTTTTGGGCGAAGCGCTGGCATCAGTTGTTTCGTCAGACGTTCCTCGTTTTGGTGGCATTCCCGGGCGCAAGATTGGTGGTGATGTTGGCCTCGTGCTCGGCACGTTCCTTGCGTCTGGCCTCTTCCACGAATGCACCATCCTCGCCATGGGATGCAAGTGGGACTCGCGCGTCCCCCTATTCTTCCTTTGCAAGGTGGCTCGGTCATTGGAGAGCGCGTTTGGAAAAAGGTGACCGGACGTCGGGTGGATGGGCTGCTTGGGCGGCTGTGGGTGTATTTCGATATCATGATTCTTGGTCAGCCTCTAGGTTCGTGTTTCATGGTTATCCTGGGCGCGATGGCTTACTGAACTTGACTCATTCTCGCAGTCGACGCGTGGCATCGGAGGGGTCTCGGCGGAGGGATGATTATTCCCCCATGGATCAGCCCAGCTCGTCTGGTTCTCGTACCCGTAGCTCAAAGGCTCCTTGGATAGAAGCCACCAACATACACCTTAACTATAATTCATAACATACCGCATCTTAGGCTTTAATAGCTGCTCAGCTTCTTTTCTAGATTGGATTTACTGATTATTTTCAATCATTTGTATTAACACTATCACGCGCTCTCTGCATTGTCATACCTTAGCAATATCTTATGCCCCGCTGTTGGGACCAAATAAAAATCTAACTGTACCCTCATTCCGTCCGATAGCGTCAGAACCTTCCGGAAAATTGTGGTAACCATCCCCAAGAATTTGAGTTCGACTCCGAGGTAGATGCTCGTTCTCGCGCATGGCTATTTTGAGCCGCATGAGCTGGTCCGACGTGTGTGATGCCGGAGCAGCGATATGCATTGCGGCTCGCGAAATGTGGGGCGATGGGGACGATGGCGTATTTGGGGTTGTGCTGGCAGAGGGGTTTTGTGTCTGCGATATAAGCAGGTCGAGAAGCGCATGCGAGATAGCTGAAACAAGTTGTGAGGAGGTATGCACAGTGAGAGAGGAGGGGAAGTGATATCGTTGAGCGAGCGCAGGCTCACCTTCAAGATCATCAACTTGCGCTTGAAATTTCTTTTCCCAAGGTCCATGGTCCCTCAGGGTAGCCACGATCGTGAGGTTGTTCTGAGATTCAGGCGACGCATTTGCGTCGTTTTGCTCGAATGTGGACAAGAGTGCGGCGAGGTAGATGCAGGCTAAAGCAACCACGTGTGGCGGGAATTGCAGTGCCACTAACGTTCTCTGGCTGGCCATGGCGGGAAGCTTCAGTTGTGGGGAGGGGGAGGAAATGGAGAACGAAATTCCTACCTGTCGATAGTTAGGCGCCACGCAAACTTCGTCAACCTTTTCGATGCTGAATCGTGTGTCAAGCCAGGATTGCGCTGTTCGTAGGGAAGAAGGACGGACCTTTGACTTCCCTACCGATTTTTATCACGTATGGGAAAGGCATACGAGAAGTAAAGTTGAAACAGATAAGTTCAACAATAAGCCGTTCGACAGCCAACAGTCTCTGTCTATCTTGTTCGAGGACCTGATCGGAAAATTCTTTAGTCGTCGATGGGCCCATTAATTCAAAATAAGAGTTTTCTCTCTGACGTACCATTGGATCCATGTCAATCTCGCCGACAATCGACTTTGACTTTGCTGCTTGTTCTGGGAAGCGAACTGTATAGGAGGCCATGAGAATTTCGCGTGGTTTCTTCAACGTGTCGTGCATTTTTGAGGAAACGTAGAGAGCTGCTAGAGTCACATCCTGCCACATGCGCACGACGAGAGTAAGTTGCGCGTTATGTCGTTAAGCGTTCTGTCCAAATGTCCCACAGGGTAGAGTGGAGCGGCAGTACCTGATAACCGAAATCCTTCCTGGGAAAGAAAAGGTGGAATCTATGGTACAAGTTCTGCGCAGTCGCTGTGGTCTTTCGAGGACTATGGAGAAAAAGATTAGTGTCGACTAGGAGCCAACGTAGAATGAATGGAACACTCACAACCCGATTTTGGCTCCAACGGACTCTAGGAAACCGCACGCTTGTTGCCTCGCCTTTTCCTCTTGGGACGTGGATAATTTTCCCCGTTGCTTCTCTGAGAGTCTGACGACATCATATGGAGTGAAGTATGGTCGGTGATATTGAGTATATGTTGATGACTGAGCCGCAGGTCCAGGATAGAACGAGTCCATTGCCATGGCTGTTGAACAAGACAGTGTCAGATAAGATTACGAAGAGTTATTATGGCAAGTAGCTTCCACGGCCCCTACTTCACGTGATGTTATCTTGGGGCGCGTCCAGTCGCGTGTGGTGTCTCGATCTCAACATCTCAACGATGGATACCATTGATACCAACCCTCATTCAGGCCCTTCCACGACCATCTTCCTCCAAGATGCTTGCCTTCAGCACAAGTACATCAGAACCAAAGACTCGTCTCACATCGTTGAACGCCCCGAGCGACTGCGGGCCGTGAAGATTGGACTCTGCGCAGCCATATCTCGCCTAGAAGAGTCCCTTCCCGTCGCGACCAGTGCTGATGCTACTGCACCTGCAAAAGATTCGGAGGCCGACTCTCTTGTCGAGGCTATTGAAAATCTGCGACTTGAGCAACAGGACTCGGCAGTGCTTCCTCTGTCAAAAGGGCTTCCCGTTCAGGTAGTGCGGAGCTCCGCCAAGGTGGACATTCTCGATCATCCTGCTGTGAAGTACATACACGGTGATATCGACGGAGATGTCTATCCCAAGCGCCTTGTCGAGTGGGCTCGTCAGAGTGCCGAAAAGATATCAAACGGCCAGTCTGAAATACCAGATGGACTTCCACAGGGTGACTTATACAGTGAAGTCTAATCCTTTAGCGCAGCCGGTTATAACATGGCTCACTCTCATTTTCAACTGATACATAGTGTGTCCGACATCGCTGGACGCGATTCAAGGTGCTCTCGGCACAGTATGCGAAGCAGTTGACACCATCATGAAACCGCCTATCCCTGGCGCTCCCGAACCCCCGCGGACTGCCTTCGTCGCCGTTCGACCTCCTGGACATCACTGTGGAGAAGACACGCCTGTTGGTTTCTGTTTCGTCAATAATGTTGCGGTCGGAGCTGCACACGGTGGGCGGCGATCTGATAAGGAGGTCAAGATCGGAAAATGACGTCTCCTGCAGCGCATTTAAATCACGGGATTAGGCGCGTCGTAATACTTGACATCGATCTTCATCACGGTATGTGGTGATTGCTGTCGGCCTATCCCGGCTTAGGGACATTACCAACAGGCAACGGAACGCAGTCCATCGTCTGGCAAATCAACGAGGAAGCATACCAAACTAGATTAGCTGTTTCAGCAGGTGCTCCACCTGAGCCTGGTCTTCGTGTTTACTACGGTTCCGTGCATGACATTCTGTCATTCCCGTGCGAGGCAAACAAACACCACTTCGGTGGTCTCAGAACAGTAACTGATTACTTCGTAGGATGGCAAGCCGGGCATGGTTCAAGCGGCATCTGCCTCGATCCATGGTCCTCATGGCCAGTATATCGAAAACGTCCATCTCGAACCATTCGAGTCTGAAGAACAGTTCTGGAATGATTACCGCGGGGCTTACAGCAAGTTGCTCAACAAGGCCGAAGACTTTGTGAAGAGCACAGGTGGCGTGTCAGATGATACGTTAGTGTTCATCAGGCAAGTTCATTTTGGGCCGTTCATCGCCCCACATTCTGACGTTACGGCGGCTTAGTGCTGGATTTGACGCCTCGGAGCATGAGACACCGTCTATGTCTCGTCATAATAGAAAGGTCCCAACCTCATTTTTCTATCGTTTCACACAGGATGTCTGTGCATTTGCCAATAAGTGGGCTGAAGGTCGAATCGTGAGCGTGCTCGAAGGTGGCTACAGCGACAAAGCCCTGCTCAGCGGAGCAATGGCCCACCTCACCGGCCTGGTAGATGGGGAATGCACCCCCGAGAAAGCTACTGATGCCGATCACTCGAGGGAGAACTGGTGGACCCCCGAAAATGTTCAGCTGGTAAGAGTCCTCTGCTTTGGAGATAAAGAGAACGCGAAAAGGTTGATCACCTGTTGAATAGCTAGAGAAACTGGCAAGGAAACGTCGGGGAGGACCACGATCTTCACTCGATGCGGCAGACGGAAAACGTCCACCATGGTTCGATCGCACGTCTGCTCTACTTGTGCTTCTCGATCCGCGGGGCTTGGAACCATCATCGAATCGTAACACTTTCATCCCGCCTAGTTCTATGACACTGCGCACACGCAGACCAGCTAGTCATCCTGTAGGCGAGGCTGCCGCCGATGCCTCGTCGGCTTCGTCACCAGAGTCGACTTCCGAAATTGCGCCCGCTGCTGCCGTCGCGAAGAAGCTTCCGCGTGTCATCCTGAAAGTTGGACCTAGGCCTGAGACTTGATGCTGGCCGGGATGAAGCTTGTAAGGTGTATGACTATCGTCAAAGGTGATTCACTCATGCCCGGTATTAGACTGATTACCCAACTGAAGTGTCACCTTACAGTAACTCCTGAGGGGGCTCCCTTGCCTCTTAATCTGAAGCGGAAACGAAGTGGAGATTAATAGTGTACGAATTACTCGAGTGAGACGAGCTATCATTATTTTGTCGTGATTAGTCGTAGCTTGCAATGTGTAAGTAATCATTGTGATTACAGTACCTGAGTCGACGCGCGCATCGACGAGGAACTGGTTCTCGATGTACTACGCCCTTTCGGGGTCGTCAAGTTACAGTCAAGATTGCAGTGGCAGACTGGTCTCCCGACTCTCCCCCACTATGACAATATACCCCAAACCCCGCAATTCTCTAAATCTTAGAACACCTTTAACCCTAAACCCTTATCCTAAGGCAAAGCAAGGGACACAGTACTACTGCTACTGCCATAAATGATGTCACAATATGACGCTGGCCATTTTAGGAAACGTTAGCTATTTTAGGAATGTCATAGTGGGGGCTACTAGTATGAGAGACATTCTCCCGTGCGGTGCACTGTGTTATTATTGTCGTTGTGATCAATCACAACAACTTTTTTTCCCCCACGGATGCGAGCCATCCAACTTATACTTGATTTAATTGCAGCAATATGACACGTTCGGGACAATTTACCATGTCTTGCAGTGGTACCCACCGACCAGATAGTCTTGGATCCAACTCTACCCGACCTGACCTATGAGGCACAGATCTCAAGCTCGCTCGCTTCTACCCTACAGGGCCGACTCGCAGCGCAGCTCAACTTACACCACTCTCATTTCTTTCCAGTGATGACGACTTTCTTCGGAGTCCTCGGTAGAGCCAGAAAGCAAAGAAGAGGCCATGTTGCGTCCCAGTCGAAAGCCTGAGCGCGCTATCACCTCGCGGTCTCCGTTCTTCGCCAGTCTTGGCACTGATAATCCACTCGGCCGTCACCGTCTCCACGCAACAAAGCAAATAACTCATCAACCCCATCCAGCAGCCGTCTATTCCCGTAAACGGGCTAATATCTCCTCATCTGCGCTCGTACCGGATGCCGCGATGAAGCGCGCCGCTGCAGTCCCCACTGGCAGATATTCTGCCGCAGGTCCGTATTCATTGTTCCGCCTTTATACATGTGTTAACTTTATTTTCAACCTCAAAACCAACACATTCGCGCTCGAGGGCTTCGACATCTTCTGAATTGTTCTCAGACTTTCATCTTCATCTTCATCTTCATCTTCATCAGAAGATGCGTCGTTTTCCCTGCTCGTACAGCCTCAACGAATACATATCAATGATCTATATCAACGGCCTTCGGAGGCTTTGGTTCAGTTGGCGCATGTGAATATATAACCTCTCAACTCGAGACGGTTTTCTCTGACCCCCTTGCTCACTTCAACGTCACTGGTGCTGGACGGTGCGTGTCGCCTCTCCTTCAATTTCAATTCGCTAATCCGTTATCATCTCGAATCTTCCATTCCTTCTGGACTTGGTGTTTTCTTTTCGATCTGAGCTCACCTTGACTACTTAACGGACAACGTCATCTAATCAACGTCACATCCGACCAAATGCGACGGTATATGATAGCCTTCTGGATTCTTTCCATGCTTTCTGTCTTCCACTTCGCGCTCGCGGCTCCTGTAGCTGTACTTGAAGTGCGCTCCAACGCGGTGGATGCCCCTAAGGACGAGATAGCCGCGTGGGAGAAACGGATGGACTCCAACCCAGGGGTCGATTCCAAGACAGATGCAGATGATATGGACACGGACAGTCCTTTCAATTCCTCACGAACCTCGCGTGGCATTTGAACTCCGCAAACCTTACAACAGCTTGGCACATCACGTGTCGGGTAAGAGAAGTTTTATCGGTTTTTCTAACCCCGCAGGTCTGAGTTCGAATGTCTGGTCACGAGACTATTTCAAGCAAACAACCAGCGATTCCGTCCCGCCACCACCCCTGAACCCTAACGCAAACCCCACATCTGTGACTGCAATTGATATGTCGAATGGATACACGCTTTGGTGCCTTGTCGAAGGAAACAAAGAGCCCTTCGAGGTCTCCTGCTCGGATGTGTCTATTGACGGGTTGAAAGAAGTGATCAATAAAAGGTTGAACTACAGCTTTTCCGGAAGCTTCATTCTCTGGAAGGTGTGTTATTTCTTATTTGTTCTGACATTACGGGTGACACACTTTAGCCTTTGCGGGACATCCCTGTCAAGCCATCAATAGTCTTGCTGAACGCATTGGAAACCTAGGACTGGATTTTTCGCAATTTGCTGAAAGTTGGATCAGCAATCAGTTGCGGTGGTCTTCCAAAATTTAAATCAAACTCCAGCATCTCTTGATTCTCCTCTGCTTGATGTCATTATCCAACTTCCCGCTCAGAGTAAGTGGCAAGATGTGAATAGTCAATACCTTCCGCTAATCTCTTGCTCTTGTTATCCTTTCCCCCTTCCACCTCTGTCACTTCGCCTAAACCCTATCCGCTATCGGGCTGCCACTTGTGAACCTTATTGTCGACGTCTCAACTTTGTCAGCGACTGTCCTTGGCAAGCGATCTCGTTTGCCGACAACGACCTCCCATGGTTAAAGGAGCTCACGAGAAGATTTGGAATCAAAAGGGCCGTAGACCGGAAATTTTCCGAAAGGTAAAGGTGACTCAAGCGGATTATGCTGCACTGCAAAAACAGCTAGACTCGGATCGCGACTCGCCAGATTACAATGGCACCGAGTCTGATGTCTCGAGTGTCAAGCTCAATTTCCTTCTGTCGCTCGCCCCAGCAGAAGATTCGTCACAACAACATCCCGACGACAGCGATGATCGAGTAGACGATGACGATGACGATGACTCGGCGCAAGCAACGAGGACGATGTTGTACTTAAATCACTCTTCCCTACATTCGACTTCTTGGATCTGTCAACTTTGGGCTCAAGGAGGGTGCCGACGCGCTTTCCTTTACACTTTTTCTTCGTGAAGAGTACAAAGAGATCTCACAGTTGATCAAGGATCAACCTCAAAACAGCGGTTCGGTGCTGGTTAGCGGTCAACCTGGAATAGGTGAGTTTCTTGTCTTCCTGTCTCACAGGATCTAACTTCTTGCCGATATCAAGGCAAGACCGCGTACCTCTACCTTAGGATGGTCGAGTATGATTGAAGGTCGCCCATTCCTGTTCCAATCCATAGAAGACACTGTGTATCATGTCGCCGAGAAGGGTGTTGAGGTGGTCCAGTCGTGGTCATCAAAGGAAAGAATTGTGGCTTTTGTTGACGCCGACCACAAGAATAGTCACGAACCCAAAAGGATGCTCAACCGTTTCACGGTGCAACTAGTTGTGGCATCATCCCCAAAAGTCTCGTCTGAAAAGTGGATCAAGCAAGCAGGCCACGGCTCACGCTTTAACCCAACTTGCAATTACCTATGGTCGCAGAAGGAGCTTCTAATAACCGGGTTGGTCTTAGTATTGCTTTTTAACACGCGACTGATGTCTCTCTGTAGGATATTCCTTCACCCGTTTAATCTCCCTTTTAAGTTGCTCAGGGAGTCGACCTTGTATTGCGGTTACAATCCTCGCCAATGCTTTATCAGTTCCTTATCCGCCGCTTCATTGGACGAAAAAAAAGAATCTCTCGTGTCTGCGATCGGAGAAGCCGCGATGAAGAGCAAATTTGTGCAACTGTTTCGCGGCACTCGATCGGGTGCCCTTGAAGTCTCCCATAGGATTTTTCAAATTTCTCCATCCAATGAAAAACGGTTACTCTCAGGCTGCCACTTTGAACCAGTCTCGCGATGGGCTTTGGATCTTTTGCTGCGGCATTACGAAGAAGAAAAATCTGATGCGGCCGCTGACTTCTACTACAGTATTTCAGGGATGTCGGACGCCGCGTCGCTCCAGGGACATCTATTTGAAAGGCAGATATTGAACCACTTGGGTGACATCGCCAGCATTCCTGCCAAATCCACGTTTGAAATTCGTGGGTTGAGCGACTCCAACCTAACGAAGTGGACCTGTCATGGAGCCATTCGACGTATCACCTTCGACGAGTCAACAGTTTTCAATGAACTCACCGAAGCGGTTAGGAACCGAAAGCCAGTCCATTTGGTGCCTTCAGCTCGCAACTTTGCGGCTGTTGATTCGATCCTCTACGACCCGGACGACCCGGACGCAGTCCTAACCTGTATCCAAATCACGATGAATGAGAAGCACCCTATTGCTGTCAGCGGTCTTCAGCTCATTCAACGCTGGCTCAAACGTGGATCATCACTTAATGGTCTCCGCCCACAAGAAACCAGGCCGTGGCGCTTTTTATTTGTTGTGCCATCAAAATACGCGTCTACATTCAAATCGCAAAAGTTCGAAAGAGATACTCGCACCGACAAATGGGCCGGAAAGGTGCATCAATATGTATTAGGGTTGAGAGAGCAAACTATATTCGGGAGAAGTTCCGATTCGATCGTACAGCATGCATCCACCTCGAAACAGGGGGACCAACAGGTACGGTGTTGAATATCTGTTTTTGAGCCTTGCTGATAAATTTGGTGTTGTGTAGGCTCAGATGATGGAAGTAGGTTGACAGAAGGGTTAGGAAAGCTTTTTGGAAGGGCGGAGCGCTGCGTTGGACGCAGATACATGGCAGATACTATTAACGCTTCCAGGACTGCTCCTTGCGAAGAATACAGAGATTGTTGTAAATGACCAATATTAAACCTATTTCTCTTAAAGGGACGTGTGGCGAACTCCATCTTCTCCGAGCGACTTGTTTGTACTCCAAAGAACAGAACAGCCAACGGCGGTGACTATAAGCGCTCCTGCTCAAGGAGACCTTGGCGGCTGACCGCCCTCAAGCGTGACAGGATCTTTGAAGTGCGTAGTACTGAACCAGATTTTCTTATGGAATTCAGAACCAAAATGGGGCAGTGGCGTTTGATTGAGGTTCAGCTGCTCAGGGAGTCGACCTCCTGTTTCGGTTACAATCCTCGTCAATGCTTCGGTGCTTCCTCATCCGTCGCTAAATTGGTCGCTAAAGGGAAGCATGTCTTGTCTGTGATCAGAGACGCTGCGGGCCAGAGCAACAAATTTGTGTAACTGTTTCGCGGCACTCGATGGGAGCCCGTGACGTCTCCAATAAGAAAATTTTCATTTCAACCGATAGAAAACGATTGCTAGACCGCCATTTTGAACCTATCTCACGTGGGCTTTGGATATCTTGCTGGAGTATTACGAAAATACCAAATCTGATGCGGCCGTGCAAGGAACACGTCGTGCTAGGCGTGCATCTGCGTCGGAGCGCCCGCCTGATATTCTCCAATAATATGAAGCCACTAATGGGCTAGATTGGACCGTTACCACCACCATGGGCGGTTTTCCCACGCAGAATAATTCCACACGTAGGACCCAGACGAGAATGAGCATGAAACATGTTTTACAAATGATAACATGGACGCAGGTAAATCCTGCGGGGGCTCGCTAATCAGGTGGGCACGTGGATGCATGGCTTCTTTTAGGTTTTTTTAGGGGGGACGTGCTGTCGATGGAAGGGATAATATGGACGCGGGAAGTGTTTTATTTAGGAGTTTCAAAGTAGGGATAAGTATGGATGGACAAATGTGAGAGGTGAGCGTTAAAGATAGTGAACAATGAGGTCGTGAACATTCATTCGACCGACAACGAATTGCGAGGTCGAAGGCACGCTCATGGCAAGTATCACACTGCTGCATGTTGACATTCGCGAGCGTCCGTCGCATGTCATCGAGCAAATTTTTCTCTCGCGTCGAAACGGCGGAGTCCACTGGAAGGTCAACGTACATCCATGCAGTATTGTCGTCAAAATCGTCGTCAACAATTGGTTCGGTCGCAACACCCTCTCTGTCGTCGATAGCGGCTTGTTCAGCCATGTGGTCTATTACGGGAGCAGGGGCGTGAGGTACAGCGTCAACAGGTCGTTCGGTCGCAATGGCCTGTCTGTCGTCGATAGCGGCTTGTTGGGCGATGTGGTGTATTGCGGGAGGAGGCGCGCGAGGTACATACGCTGCATGTACCCTCTCCCAGCATGGTAAGCAGCTGGCGTGCAGAACGTCGTCTGCAGACGTACAAGGGGGGACTGTGACATTGTGTGAACCATATATGCACCATCTGAGCCCGAGAGCGTGAGCGGCGTCTCGGTGTCTCCGAATCCGATTTTTATTCTTGTCACGACAGGTTTGGCAAGTCTTAAAGGGGCGGTCGTGGTCTATCGCATTGCGGAAGTGCTTTCTCTTTTTAAGCACGTGACAGTGTGAGCAGCGTTCCCGTCGTTGACACGAATGACAGCGGGACAATTGGTTTGGAATTTGTTTATCGAGAATGGGATAAACACGGGAGCAGACGGTGCACAGACGTCCAGGAGGAATGCGAATAGTGTAGGATGATTTGGATGAAGAAATGCGCGTTCGTCGTCGTTCGTGAGAGGACGTGCATTGGGAGGAGCGTCCGTGTCATTCGCGGAAATTCCCTGGACGTGATGCGCGTGATGTTCCATCTCACGAGGTGTCCGTTGGGCAAGGAATCTGTTGGAAAGCATACGAGAAGGCAAAGTTTGTGAGACATTCCAAGCAAGAGGACAGACGGGCCAGAACTGAAAGCGTTAGTAGTGTCTCGCATATCGAACAGTCGGGCATGACTTCCGGAGGATGGGTGACACACTGGAACAAGGCATATTTTCAGTGGGAAGGCGATTTATTTGGTATACATATATTAGTGCACAAGACATCGACACGCAAAGTTAACGAGCGAGGGAGGAAGTCGCTGAGAGAGTCTCAATTGCAAGAAAGGACGAATCGGGTGAAGAGAAGGAGAAAGCGTTAGCGGTGAAGGAACGGGTTTACGCTTTGGATGTGTTTGCGCGAGTGGCGGGATAGCCCGAGCGAGAGGACACTGTTATTGTCACAGCACCGTGAATCAACAGGGAATTTGCACAATTTTATGATGGCACCATGTATTGGGGTACAGGAAATGTATATGCCAATTTATGGAGAGTAAGAGGACCTGTGTGTGGGGATTTTGAGGGGCTCTTTGTGTCAGTGGCTGGACAGGGCCCGATTTAGATGGAGTTGCCTGTTTGAGAATTGCAAACACGCGCAAACACACCGTGTCGAGCGATATTGTGACAGCGAACGACGGTGGAATTCCTATTTTTCGGACATAGATATATGTATTCTTGCACAGGCAAGACACATGTGAAGTTAAGGACGGTTACAGCTGCTCGTCCACGAGTTTTGGGCGATTTATGGGGTTTAGAGGGGCTTTTTTTTCAGTGACGTCAGCGAGCTATAAGGTTTGGGAGGTCAGCCCTCTGGCGGTCACGTGTGGGCCGATTAATTGCTTCGCTCCGCTCGCAATCAGACCAAACGAGTACAAGTTTAGCGTTGAATACGAATGAGCAGGGCGTGGGGTGGGGCCAACGCGTCACTGAAGGACGTGGGAACAAGCCGGAAGGAACCGAGGACTTAGAGCTGTGCATGGCCCGGCCTGAGGCCGTGAGCCGTGAGCCAAGCCAGGCCAAAATAAGCCGGGCCATGCCGAGCCAACATGAAGGCTTTGGCCCGGCCTGGCATAAAGGCCGAGCCGAAGCGGCCGGGCCGTGGCTTTTGTGTCAGTGCTTCGCGCACTGGATTCCCACTTTGCAGTACGCTCCTTGTGCACAGATTATGTCTATCCAAGCATGGCGGAGACAATGCGTTAGAACTGAGGGACTTGCAACCTCACCTCAGTACTTGCTCGTCCCTCCTCTCTTTCAAGAGTCATGGCTTACATACCGCTGACGCAGACCGCAATCACAATAGTTTCATTCCTGGTTTCGGATCGATATAGCGCATATCGCGCTTTCCCAAGCCGGCGCACCGCCTACCACCCAGAGGGCTCAAAGCAGCGTCTTAATGCAATGGGCCGAGGACTCCTCCAGTAGCGTCATCGGTGGTGGTGCAGTCACGTTCGTACATGATCTCCGTGTCCACCGCTAAAACCGAAAGAAATGGATTCCTAACTGGCTCGAGTAGGCGATGAGATGAGAGGAGCGCAGAATGTTGTTAACCAACTGAAGCTGGTCTTCGCTACTTACTGTAGGTTGTAACTTACCACTTTGGTAGGCTCATTTGCACGGACTGGGATGCAGTGGCATCATTCTCCTTCGGATGCAGTCATGTTATGATGCCCACGAGCGTCAACGGATAGGCATAGTGGGAATGGGAGACGACCGCACCTCGTGTGCCTTCTCCATATATTTGTGATCAACTTCGTACGGAGACACTCTGTATCAATTTGGAATACGGTCATGGCAACTAACTTAGGTATGGGCCAGGCATTTCTTGTCTACGGTCCAATGCACTCACTAGGTATAACTTGGGATTGCCACACGAGGCGAAAGATTGTATGATTCAGATAATACATCACTGTTGTGATGGTTGAGGAAAACTCTAGCACAATCAGGCCACCACACCGGTCTATGGTGCTTGGCGTGGGCCGCCCTGGCTGGCTGCTTGCTTGAATGCGATGCGTTCTCATCATAGGTCCTTCTGCTCGTTCCTCACTAGAGGTAGGAACGCATAGAATTTTTTTCAATAGCTGCCAGGTTTAGCTGTAACCCCTGGATGATTCCAGTAGGCTGCCCTATCTGCTTGAGTCGCTCATCATGGGTCCTTCGGCTCGTTCCGCACTTGAGGTCTGGCTAGCTTGAGGCCTTGAGGTAGAAGCGCATGGATTCCAGTAGGGGGAACCACAGTAGCGTTCTCAAGGCTAAACAACACCCAAGCTGTACTAGGACACGTGCTACACATCTTATTTTGATTCGGTGGATGTAAGTTCAGAGGATAAATGGCATTCATTCAGAACCTCGTCAGGTGTTAACCGGTGGTAGGGTATGAA
>WTXE01000344.1:0-24850 GCA_022496225.1 Russula aff. rugulosa BPL654 | reverse complement strand
TCATTGGAAACTGTGGCGCATCGCGTACGTGTCCGAGCTAACCCATTTATACCCTTTGCTTACCATTACGTTGCAGTGGCGGCTCAATCGCGGGTTCGTGTCACAATTCATCGGTCGTCGCCTTACTATATTATCTTTGTTTTTATCTCTGGCGTATTCATCCCGTTGTGGATTCTACCCGACTCATTTAGTGGACTTTCGGCTGGTGCATTCTGGCTACAATTCGGCGTGCAGGGCGCGTGGGGTGTCATCCCAATCCAACTCGCCGAGATGAGCCCTCCCGGGTTCCGCGCAACGTCCCTGGTGTTACCTATCAGCTCGGAAACGTACGGCAACCGATGCACGTCATTTATGGATTATTAACTGACTATGACCTTATTAAATGTTATAGATGATTTCGGCCGCCTCCGCCCAAATTGAGGCGACGGGTGGTGACCACCTAAAGACCACAATCATCAAGGACGGCAAGAGGACGGTCGTGCCGGATTATGCACGTGTGCAGGGCATCCTTATTGGCACGGTTGCCGCTTACATTATATTCCTCACCATAATCGGACCCGAGTGCGTTCTCCGCAGGGCATCCACCCCACTTTATATCTGATTTTGACTGTCGTGTGATATAGGAATCACGGAGCCGACTTTGAGCAGCAAGGCCTTGCCTTTTCGGAAGATACGTCTGGTCGTACCCGTCATGATCAGCACGGTGCAGATGAGAAGCTGAGCGAGACGCGATCGGATGACATGAAGGAGAAGGTTTGATGGAATGCCCGCAAGCCCCCTCGAAGAAACGCATGTTCGCTTGCTCATTCTCATCTATCCTTAGTACATCATGATCTTTAATACGCATGGAAGAACACACTTGATTTCGCTGTTTCTGTTGTTGAATGTTGTTCGAGGTGTTGGGGTTTGGGATGTACCACTGTGTGTAAAGTAGAAGGTAGTTCATATACCACTACACCAAGGGCGAAACAATTTTGCGACTGGGCGCAAGGTCGCTCACCGGAGTAAGGCGACCAGTCTGATCGTACTACTAGTTTTGAAAAATGTAGAGACTCGGACTCGGAGCGTTTGGCAATAAACTAGAATACTACTCAATTGTACCTTGGTCGTTATAATAAGTGTCTATCACTGAGTTCTCTCATACCCATCGATACACCGTCAAATTTGTCCAGCCACACCAAGTTAGTTGCATGATCCATCTCATCGTAAACGAGTTTATCAAGTCAGTCATACGTCACGCAATACCGAGAATACCGCACCAGACAAATTTTGACTTTGAACTTTGTTTGACTGCGACGGGCGCTTTCGGTAAGGTAAAAAAAATATCGCCTCTCTCCTGTTTCGTCTTTCCCCATTCTCTTCCCCCCGTCCTCGGTGCAACCTGGTTCGGACCAGTCTGCGTTCTATCGGTATATGAGCGTAATGTCGAGATTTGCAGGGACCCTCGGCACCTTTCACCCTTTTCTTTTGGGCAACGATTCTTCTCACTGCGCGGGCCTGAGGCCCTGAACACATGGAACCTGGGAATTCGGTGATATGAGCAGGCGCTGTTTATAGTATGGGTAAACTATGGTTGCGACGGTACGTGGGTTGATGGTTCCAAAAGTGTCAGTGTATGGTACAGTACCACATGATACAGAGCAAATTCGCACCTCATGTCAACTGTGTCCGAGTCACGCCGGGTGTTGTCGTGAGCTCTACGATAAGATGGATCACGCGATCACGATGGAATGATGGATGGCCACGTTTGCGCTGGAAGAGTTTCAGCACTTCAGTTTCCATACTTATTGCGAAGCCCTGTGAAACTACGTGTTGGGCCAGGTTATTCACAACATGATCATGTGTACTCGTACCGTACATACACACTGTCCGATAATCGGGCCAGTGCTAGGCCGCAGTGCGCCATCATGTCGAGAGGGACTGGACGGTTTTTTTTTTGAAACACACTACAGTACTAGCGTGCACTTCAAAGCCTGCTGCCCTTAGCACTAAACAATCTATGTACATGAAACTAATTAGTCGGTGGGTCATTCATAATTTTAGAGTTTCTCGGGATTGCACGTTCTCGGGCTTGTGTATTACAGTATGTCCGGCATGGCTCGAGATCCTATCGTCTCATAAAATACGAAAAAAAGGGTGTGCCCAATTCTATCTAACCTAAACGAAGCTTTCACGCTTCGACGGCTCTGAGTCGAGTCGACCGAGGCGCGGGTGGATCCGGTGTCGCAATTAGGTTGTTCCGCCCGATGGTGAGCGGTAAGCGATGAGACGTTTCCCATTATTTTATTTCCAGTCAGAACATAAAACCACAATAGCAAGCGGGCAAACACGCGTGATTGCGTGATACAATGCTAGCAATCAATGATACATTTTTATTTTGGAAAGTCCAGTGTTGGGGTGTGATGTGGACAAGATACGACAAAGCCCTGCAACTCTAACGTCTAAATTTAAAACTAAACCCACGATTCCTTAGTCATTCTTGCGAACACGGTAAAAGGGTACGTTCTTTGTCTACTTTACCATGTTTCTAGTAGATATTCGTCAATATAAGCGTGTTAGGCATCTAGAAGTGCGGCGCGTAAAAATTCTGCGGCCTTGTCAAACAGTTCACCAAATGCCTGCTCTGCGTTAGGCTTGAGGTCAAACACGTGCTCCATGTCCGGGACGATGTGCAGAGTGGTCTCGACCTTCGCATCCTGCAAACGTGCGTGCAATGCTCGAGAACTATCATCGGGGACAGCGGTGTCCTTGGAACCGTGGATGAGCATCACGCAGGGCCACTCGGGGGTGACGAGTAGTTGCGGAAAGAGGGCGTGCTCGGATTGGGGTAGGGTCGCGGCGAGTCGGGCGTCGGTCGTTGCTGTGTCCTCACCCTCCACAGGGAGAATCTTGCGGAGCGCGTCACTAATCGAAGGCTCATGGAGGCCCGTCCAGTAGTCGAGATAGGTGCCCAACTGGAGCCACAAGCGCGCGAGCTGCATGCGCGGGTTTGACGGCCTGCCTGGCGTGGCGGAGTCGGGCCCGAAATAGGTAGGCTTGGACTGTGCGATCGGCGATAGGGACGCACTTGCTGGGTGGAAGAACTCGGAAAACGCAGCAGGGTCAAGGAGCTCGTAGCCTTGGAAGAAGGGTTCCGTCTTAGGTAAGAGGACATGCGATGACTGTAATGTGAGGGCAGCACACCGCGGACAGTGTGCATATGTCTTATTCAGATATAAATACGCGCGGAGAATAGAGGGTGAAACATACAAACATCTCGCCTCCCAAGCCGTACATAGATAGTATCGCACGAGGTTTCGGATTTGCGTGGATGGCCGCAAGAAATGCGCATAACCCGCCAGCGCTGTTGCCCGCGGCTGCCAAGCGCGTACTGTCAACCTGGACAGTACCCAGGTGCTTGGTGCGAGCGATGAATGCAAACAGGTCGACGATGTCGTCAAGGACATCGCGCCCTGCACAAGGAGAGAGAAGCCGATAGTCTGCGGAGATAACTGCGAAGCCCGCTGCAGTCATACGCTCTGCATTTTAGAGTCCCGGTCGAGTCAGCGTTATGCCTGCAGAGATGGGAGGGGAAAACGGACTATGAAGCCAAGTAGGGAACCAACTTGCACGATCCCCAACAGTCATCCCCCCACCATGAAAGTAGACAACGGCCGGCACGGGGCCGTCAGATTTGGGTGTCGGTGGGTGGACATCGATATAGAGGGTCAGGTCTCCGATTTTCTTGTAGGCTACGGTGGTGGGGGTCGCTTCTGCCATCGTTGAGGATTGAGAGAGGTTTGGGTAGGAGAAAAAGAGAAAATTGTCCCGCCCGCGGGCCCGTGCCTGCCAACCATTATGATTGCAGTGGGTTTACGAGGCACTTTAACTTGGATGCACCCCCGACTGCTTTTGGCATGGCGATGATCGAATTTGGCAAACTAAGAATTGAGGCCGTAGCTCAGTGGTAGAGGGTGAGAGTCAAGCTTTGCGTTCGATCCAGGTTAAGGGTCACTGGCTTTTAGACCTCCCGACCCGGGATATTCGGGCCGTTCCTACGATCAGTCACGCGTGGCCGCGTAAGAGGAGAAACAGGGCTAAGGTCCCCCTCTTTCTTCTCCGTCTCATCTATGCTCCCTTTCGCACAAGAGAAACGTAGGAAAATAAACCTAGGCGGAGCAACTTCCGTATCATCGCAGACTGATATACTACACAGTGCCAAAGCTAGGAGATCTGCTCGCGAAGAGATTCGCCGCCGTCATGAAAGTGCTCTCTGTATCCAGTCGCGCTGGCGCAGTTATCAACAATCTCGTGTGGTTAAACGTATTCTATCAGAATGGTTCCAGGAGGATGTGCTCGGACTGAATGGGATGCGCGCCCTCGTCCTTATTGGAAACAATGACAAACTACTCGCTCAGTGGTCCGAGGGCGTGGTACGAGCAGGAGATGGTAAGCCTTCTACCCCAGTCTCAACCCATTTCCTACGGTGCACCAAAGTGTCATCTTGCTCTCTCCACTTGCTATTGAGTTCACGTCTCCGTCTCACTACCTCGATCTACTTCCCATTCATCTGACTAACGGTCCTTCCGCTCGCCTGCAGGCTGGTCGTTACAATATGCCAACGGGTCTGATCTGGATCATTGGATTGTGCTTATCCGGAAAATGCTCGTCCTCCTTCTTTCCTCCGTCGCGAACTCGCCACGGTGCGTCCCTCGTTCGACTGTCGTAGCACTCACATTCCGAACTTTTGAATCAGGGCTGCCGCTTCACTCAATCATCTTCGGATCCTTGATAACTTTCTTTCACCTACGTCAAGTGCACAGGCATTGGGCGCGCGCGCGGAAGATCTGCGAATCAACGTCTCGAGCTATCTTTTACGTCATCAGTTGTATCCCTTACTGGCGAAAGCTCTGGGGAATATTGTGCGTAAGGATTATCTTTTGCGAACGAGCTCCTGATCTATGCGCATGTAGCCCGTAGACGAGAAAGGATTACCGTCGATTCCACTTCTTGTTCCCATTCTCACCTACCCTCTGGGAACCTTCCGGTCCTCGCATTCAGACTTACTCTTAGAAGCATACACCTCGTTCTTCCAGCACATCTTTACCCTACCTCTCCTGCCCAATCGGTTTCCTCTTGCTTCATTGACACAGTTTTCCGCCAACCTACCCCTCACCGCTGCCTCTGTGTTATCACCGTCACTAAATTCCGTTCTAGGAGTAGAGGAGAAGGTCCACCTCCTTGCAAACATTGCAGCCTTTGCTCCTCCCAGATATGCCACACTTCCTTCCGCTTCCCTAATAAACCTCTTGAGTCTCTTGGCAGCGGCCATGAGGAACCTTCCGACTGGTGCCCTAGGACCTAATCTATCTACAACAGCCGGGAAACAGGTTGCAGAATCGGAAAGTGATTCTGACTCAGAAGAGTCGACACACATTTCTGTCTCATCAGGTTATAGGGTGTCGCTGCCTCGATTGGATGAACGTACTTCAAAGCGGCTACAGACGCTTGCCTCTCCTGCTCACATTAGTTCTCTCATCCGCGCTACGCAGAACCAAACAATCTCGCGGATTGCGCTCTGTGATTTCCTCTTTGCACTTTGTTCTGCGTGGCCTCTTCGCTCAGATAGTGTGCTGAGCACGATTGTTGTTTCAACCGGCGGTGGCTTTGTACGCGAGTTATATCGTGGTTATGTGCGAAGCTCCCCACTGGGAAAGGACGTTAGTCTCGCCACACTCTTGGGTATGTCGTCTCCCTTCCATCTTATTACTATTTATTGACCTCTTCACAGACACTGCGAATGCGGACACTTGGCTCCCGCTCATTTTCCTGACTGACTTGTACACCCATTCGCTTCTCACCATGGGAGACGACGAGTTCTTCTCCGGCCTTGACGCCCCAGTCCGCGGCAATGCTCCACGCAACTCGCTCACGCTGGATGAAATCACATCACTATCTCGAAAGCTCTTGAACATTGCTTTTACACTCTTTTGGAGAGAAGGTCAGATCGGTGCTCAGGACGGTGTCGTCCCGGGTCTCAACATCAAATGGGAAGTCGTGCGACGAAAGGTCACGCGTTTATTGCAAGCAGTGCATGCGCGAGAGTAAGCACCCTGGCTTCCTCCCTCATGTTGATGTGCTTATGTGGGCTTTGCAGTTCGAGACGGCCGTTCACGCCACCCGATCACTGGTTAGTGAACGAACACATTAATATTGGATCGTTCGCCGACGCCGCCATGTGAGCATCCTATCCTTCCAACCTAATGTTGTGTCTCCTGATCCGTCCCAAAAGAGTGGAGGAGCAACAGTTCGTGCAACCTGCCGGCGCACGGCCCTTAACGAGGCGCACACTCGCGGATTTGTCGCCGCGGCTTGGAGTGCTCAACAACATACCCTTTGCTATCCCATTTGAGGCCCGCGTAAAGATTTTTAGGTCATTCATTGAGATGACAGACACAGCATTGGGGCGAATACTCGTTCCTTCCTCCGACGCACACGCGCCACCGTGCGCCGCGGTCACGTAGCTGAGGATGGCTTCGATAAACTCGCGGATGCCGACCTAAAGCACCCCATTGAGATAACATTCATAGATCAATTCGGTGAACAGGAGTAAGCACATATGCCGTATCCGACGTATATTAACTGGTTGGCGGACTGACGGATTTTGCATAGGATGGGTATTGATGGTGGCGGCGTCTTCAAGGAGTTCTTCACCGATCTCTCGAAAGAAGTGTTTGATAGTGATCGAGGACTTTGGCTGGCCAACAAGAAGAATGAACTATATCCTAACCATGGCTCTTACGCGACACAACGTAAGCATCTCCCAAACGCCCCGCTGTTTACAGAGCCAAATTTCATTCTCCTTGAAGCACACAGTCTCAACTGGTACCGGTTTATCGGTAGAATTTTAGGAAAGGCGCTCTACGAGGGTATCTTGGTGGAAGTCGCGTTTGCTGGTTTCTTCCTTGCGAAGGTTCGTTTTTGTCATTTAATTGCGTCCCCACGTGGGTGTTTACTATGTTGCCCCTACCAGTGGTTGGGCAAGCAGAGTTTCCTAGACGACCTCGCCTCACTTGACCCCGATTTGTATCAGGGTTTAATATTCCTTAAACACTACCCCGGGAATCCGGAAGAACTATCGCTGAATTTCACAATTGTCAACGAAGGTGGGGTTGGTTCTGAACCAAAAATGAGAGCCTCTGATCCTCAGCGTCCGTCTGCGCAGAGTTTGGCGTTACGCGAACAATCGACCTCAAACCCAACGGCAGCAACGTCCCTGTAACGCAAGACAACAAACTCGAGTACATCCTCCGCGTGTCACATTATCGCCTCACGAAACAGATCAAGGAGCAGAGTAGTGCATTTTTCGAGGGCCTTTCTGACATGATCGACCCAAAGTGGCTCCGGTGCATACATGTCCTCCGTTACTCTCCTTTTGAACTGACGAATGGATGTAGGATGTTCAATCAACAAGAATTGCAAGTGCTACTCGGAGGCGTGAACATTCCCGTCGATATCAATGATCTACGGCAGAACACTAATTACGGTGGCTTGTATGACGACCAAGAACCGACTATTGTGGCATTCTGGAAGGTCGGTTCATGCGCGCCGGAAATACTTTCTTTCTTATAAGTCCACATCCGTGCCTTTGCAGGTCGTGGAGGGCTTCGACACGGAACAACGCCAGGCACTGTTACGCTTCGTCACTAGTGTCGGCAGACCCCCTCTTCTGTGCGTATTGACTAGAAAGACTTAGTTACCTACCTGATATGTGCCTTTCCTAACTTTTTACAGTGGTTTTAGTGGTCTCATCCCCAAGTTTTGCATACGCGATGCGGGAGGCGATGAAAATCGCCTGCCGACGTCGAGCACCTGTATGAATCTGCTCAAGGTAAGTGTCCTACCTTTAATGTTCGCGTATGCCCGAAATAATCTCCCCTTGCAACGTGCACAGCTGCCGCGATATAAAAGCGAGAGGGTCCTTCGAAAAAAGCTTCTCCAAGCACTTTACTCAGGCGCAGGGTTTGATCTTTCTTGAACCTCCACCCCCTTCTTTTCTTCTTTCACTTGCACTGTAGAAGTCTGCCGCACTGTCACCGTCATTGTCATTGTTGTTGAACACGCATGTTGTGCGCTACGCCGAATATAAGGCGGAAATGAATTTCTAGACGCTACGATTAAATGGCTCTATTAATTGTATTACCTTCGCGCTTTCTTCCAATTCTGTAGTTCGTGGTGTACTGTATGATTTACCGTATCGGAGCGCCGTCTTTCGCTGTCGCCGAATCATAAACGTTGGCATCGGCAAATCATTGCATAGTGAATCAGCACCTCAAGTACGTCTGTCTTTTGACACCGAAGAACGAATTTTTATCTTTTTCAATTTGGCTCTCACTCTACCCACTCAGCCCCCGTCGAGAGTTCACCATTCCACTAGTGTATTTGCACCACCGCTCAAGGGACATACTCCGAAATATATTGAAACTCAGACGTAGTCAGGGAAGGGAGCATCGCCCGTCTAAACGCGTACGAAAAAGGACTTAAATGTCGTCAATTGATATGAACGGGGGATGTCGTCGCCGCCGCCTCTTGTACAGTACAAGGCTAGCCGCTGTGTGGGCATTCATGCGTCGTGTACTGGAGCGATATAAAAGATTATCGCTTATCCGAGTCTAACTGCTTCGCGAAGCAGTCTCATTCCCGCAACAGCTCTCTCCGATGAATAGGATGACTTCACGGCTAAACTTCACCTTCTCCAAGTTATCTTCTTCGCGTAGTTCCTTCGCTTAGCGAATCCCCCTTTTCGCTTCAAGTTGACCTGGTATACAGTACTGTAAGCGCGATCTTGCGCGTGAGTGAGCTTGGCGCCGTCGAGTCTTGGGTCTGTTCCTAGCTTGTTCCTTTCTACTGTACACCGAAGAGCACTGTCACCATACTGTACTTTGGATACTTCACTTCTGGCGCTCGTGTTTCCGCGTGAGAATTCCTAGATCTGCCAGTGACCGTTGCTGTGGCAGAAAGTTTGTAGAAGACGGGATCTGAGCGATGAGCTCGTCGTACCGTAGGGATGTGAATAAACATGTCTCGTTGCTTGGAACACACGAGATGACGCCTGAGGAGCCTGAGGAGCGAGCACCTTACTACTCGACATGGGCGTCCAGTGTGGGAAGGCTTCTCAGGCATTTGAAATAATCGTTGCACAAATTCCTCTATCCTTTGGGTTTCCTCAAGGCGAATTAAGCCGTTGTAGAGACCTTTCCAGCACGGGCAGCATACGTGTTGATGCATATATGAGGAACGAGGCCACTCACTAAGTTCGTTCAGTTCAATTGAAGCAAGTATGGGGGATGCGGGCGGCGGGCCCATCCAGGGCGATTGACGTCGCAGACGCCGCGCACTTGCGACCATAGAACGTCCTTCATGGATCAGGGGGTGAATACACTGAAAACAAAAATTCTGCTGGCACACAGAGAGGAGAGAATTGGGTGTACAGAGGAAGAGACATAGAAGTTCAAAGTTCGGAGTCATAGTAAACACCTATATGGGGGGTTCGGGTTCGGGTTCGGCAACTTCGGAGGGGTCTCGGAAAAGGAAACCTGAAAACGTCCGAGACATGGGAGTGTTATGGACTGAAAACAGAACCGGGGGTTGAAGATACGCTGAGGGATTGTCAGCGCTCTACATGGCATCAAAATGATCTGGCCTTGCCTTCTTTTTTCACCTTTTGACACCCATAGAAGATCCAGAAGCACTACTCAAGCTTGTTCTTCTCCCCCCCAACTTTCGAGTCGTTGCCAACAAGGTTGCATTGTGATCTGCAGGAACACTTTTAGCAATGCCAAGTCAACGCCAGTCATCAAAGTTGATGAAATGTTTGACGTCTTGGTGCCTTGTGCTACATCGGAAAATCCACGGGAGAGTCGAAGTTTGACTCGAAGCATGAAGGATCCTATAGATGTCAAGTCAAGGGCACAACTGACTACTGTACTGTAGCGGCGGCGAGAACTAACCTCATCGTGGCATAATGTCCTTGATATACTGTACCTCACTGGCATGTGATGACAGACGTCTCTTGTTCTCCATGTCTTTGTGTGGTCCTCAGGTTGTGTTCTAATTGCCTTTTACTTAGATGGCTATGCAATTGGGCGCGGCACCCCTTATCAAATTCTGGTGGCAGGATTCCACATGGAGAGCAGAGAAAGTTCACAGGTTCGTGGCGATGTGGCGTGCCTGTTGCCAGCGAGCCATGTTATTGGGTGTGTGGATGACTGATCACGTTTTTTCCTGATGAGTTTGCCCGCCGTTCACGGAGCACCTTGCAGGAAAATGCTCCCGCTGCCAACCGTTCACACCAAGATCTCCGCTTCATTCAGTCTTTCCTTATGCACTTATCGGGCTTTGCTGTAGATAGCAGGTACAACTGCCTCAGCTCAGTTACTACAGTAATAAATACAGCAGTTTCTTACTCTAAATTACTGTACGCTCATTGGCACTGAGACTAGCTGCGTTGTGTAAATTCTTCATAAACGTGGATCAAGCCAGATTTGTACTAACTTCAGTTACTGTATACAGTTTAACTAGGTTAGATGGAGGCCAGCGCCCGCGGTCATGCATCCATCACACGTCTCTGCTCGGGACCTGACCGGCCTGACCTACTGTAAACAGTGCACAGTGTACTGGTACGGTACATTCACCTGCCTGCTTCGGCATTTTTGCTTCCGGGCATAGTTTTGAGGCATAAGACGGGGCCCGCTCGGCGTCATAGCGCCCTTTGACAAATGCCGAGAAGCCCGGATATTCTCAGTACCCACACAAAAATGGCAAGAGCAAATCGTGAAGTAAACGGAATACAAGTGGTCCGATGTTGCGGGTGCAGTTAGGTTGCACGAGACCACTGGTGAGCGCGACCCCTTGCATAGATTACTGTACAAAGTGAGAGACTTGGAAATTCATGATGTGAAAATTTGCTTTGAATTAGCAGGTGGGGTGAAGAGGATGGAGCGTTATGAACCAATCATATCGCAACGAGCACATTGACGTCGGTTTTGAGTTGTAATTTCACGCGGACCGTGGGAAGTGACGAGGTTTGAATAGGCAGTGGGCAGTGATCATCGTTACGGGATGGGACAGATCGGGGACCAAGAGGCACAACGTGGGTGTAAGAGCTCACAAATGCTGGAACCCGACAATACGGTATGACACCAGACCATTTGTTTTGTGAGGCTATGCCATAGCTGGAGCCCGACCTGGCCGGTGTCGATGAAGGCCCTGTTAATATGAAAGACTTGTACTTGCTCGTCATCGTCGTCGTGGTACGGGACCGGCCCGAATAGCACCAAATTCCGAAGCCGGTCGGATGAGCCGATGAGGTCAGTGTGGGGCGTGGGTACTTTTGGGAGTCCGAATTTGACAAATCAACAATTGGACCTGAGTGTGCTCAGATAAGCGAACCGGATAAGTGTAAAGTGAAATTCGAATTTGCTGCACAGGACACTCTTGTTCTAATTATTAGATCAAGTCTGTTGTTCATTATTAGAATAAGATACAATAAATCTAGCAGCTTTGTGGGCTGGAGATGGAGAGAAAGGATGGTGAGGGATAGGGGTGCCGTGTATGCCGAACCTTCCGCGGCATCAAAAGAGTAAAAGGGGAATCACGATGGGCGCGCCAGGGTCGATCACGCTCTGGTGAGGCACAAGCGAGGCAATTCTCGACCTCCCTCTCCTCTCGTTTTCCTTTCTTCAGGTAAAGCAAGCAGGGTTGATGGATTGAGGAGTAGATGGAGAAAGAAGGGCCGATGTGACCGAGATGGCTAGAATACTTGATCGATGGAAATGGAGCTGCGGAGGATTTATGCCGTGGCAGGGCACGTGTTAAGGAATGAGGCGGGTCTGTCATCTCTTGTCCTCTAACCACTAACAGCAACTCGCTCTGATGGAATTAAACAAACGCCAGTCGGACGGTGAGTAACTTTCTTTTCCGTTTCTCTATACATGGGAACGAGGCTGCGTACGTCCCCCCTGGGCATTTCATCCTTTGGACGGACGCAATACCACCTCCCCCCTTTGGCATTTCCCCCGTCCGTCCCTTGCCTTCCGCCACTCCAGTAGGGTCTAATCCTTGCTTGACGTTGACATCCTTTGACACCGTCTTGCGCCCAACTCATTCCCGACTTTCCTCTTTTCCTTTTTCTTGCCCACTTTTCCTCTTCCCTTTTTTTCTCCTCTCGTTGCGGCCAACCCATGTCTACACGCGTTCTGCGGCTGCGCCCACCAGTGAAGGGCCTGCGTCGGCTCCTGCGTCAGGTGCTCCCCCACAATCTTCTCCCCCTCCCGTAGTTAATTCATCATCTCGTGTAGTTGCCTCGTCCCCCCCTGTAGTAACTACCTCGGCTCCAGTCGTTACCACCACTCCTGTAGTTTCTACCCCTCCTGTAGTTTCTACCACTCCTGTTTCCGTCTCTCCCACCACTGGTTCGTCCTCGTTTACCAGTATTAATCCTACCAGTTCTCGTCCTTCATCTAGTTCTCATACTCAATAATCTCATCGATCGAATGCTGACCATACTTTTTTTATTCTTTAGTAACGACCCCAACTCCTTCACCACCTGTAGTGGTATCCCCAACCACCCCTACCACCACAGTCACACCAACAACAACGCCAACAACCCCCTCCGTTCAACCGACGATTGATACTGCCACCCCCTCTACCCAACCCACCCGCCAGAGCCCGACACCACAGCAGAGCCAGTCACAACCCGAGCCTACTACAGCACAACCAAAAGGCACTACTACTCCTAATGTCGTCACGATCACGGCCAACCAAATTACCCAAAGCTCGGGTGCTCCGCCCATCACTTCCACATTGACTTCTATATTTTCGTCTGAACTCGTGTACGCACATAAACTTCATGAATGTCATTCTTCTCCTCTGACGTGCCTTTTTTTTTTTTTCAGATCAACAGAAGCCGATGGAGCGGTATTCACTACCACCGTTCGTTCGACAATTATTATTGTGCCGACTGGAGTTTCTAGTTCTAGTAGCAGCAATACTGGTGCGATTGTTGGTGGAGTTGCTGGAGGGATTGCCGTTCTTGCTGCCGCCATTATCATCTTTATCTTTTACTGGCGCCGCAATCGTCGCCCTGAAGAATTTGACGGTAACTTTGACCCTGATCGGGTCGTCCGGCACGCTGGTCACACCGATCTCGCGGGGGCCGAGGTCACTCCGTACAGCTATGAGCCTGCCTCGACCGCTCTCTCCGGAGCAGCCTCACCCACGTTCAGCGGTGACAGTAGCATGCGACAATACCGTGACAGCCAGGCGCTCCTGGGCGGAGCAGGCGGAGCCACTGCGACATCGGGTTCGCATTACGCGCCTACGTCGAGCGACAGTGCCTCTCCCCCCCCTGGATCATCGAATCACGGGCGTGATAACTCCCACGGTGGCGCAGCGTTAGCTCCAGGCTTCCCAGTACCACAGCCGTATCGTCCGTTGTCCTCCAAGGAGCAAGAGGCGTTACGCCAGCGCGGGGAGGGCGGACTTGGACTCGCGAGTGCACTTGAGGAGGGCGACGGTGAAGTTATACAACACTCAGATGGTGGGCGCATCACCGAACCGGAGTCAGTACCTCCCAGCCGTCCGCCACAAGAGATTCCGCCAAGCTACTACTCGATCTCTGGGAACCCGTAGTAATGGTGGTGACTTTTTCTTTTTTTTTCTTTTTGGTTTCTCGCTGCGGTTGGGTTTCGGGCTACGGGAGAGGGTGGCACGGTCGGTAGTGATGACGATGATGACGATGACAAGAGACGTTTACTGACGCCCTGAACTGCTCTGTTTGTCGGACGGACAATGCTTAGACCCAGCGAGAGCGCGTGTCTAAATGAATTTTCCTCTTGATTTTACCTCAACTCCCACTTGTTTTTTAAATTGCATCATTTTTTTTAACCTAGTAACGTCCGTACGTAGTGACGCCTCATTCAGATGCTCTTGATGTAAGTAAAAGCTTTGATTTTTTCCATCTCACCTTTTACCATTTCTTACGGACTTGAATTTAATGACCTGATACCACGGCTAACTCTGGATAGGGGAGGCGGAATGCGAGCCCTTTGGAGCGGAACCAATTGCAGGGTAAGATCGATTAGATTATAATGGATAAGTGTAGATAAGAGAAAGTGCATAAATCTCTGCTATCTAATACGCGCGTACGAAGGGAATAGAGAAAAACATCACGTTCGTTGTCCGAGGTCGTAAATGAACCGTGTACTGTATAAAGAAGGGGTAAAAGAAAGTACAGTACATACATATGCAGGCCTGAATGCTTCTCTTCGCTCGTTATAGGGGGTATGTTGCCTGCCTCTGTCCGTGTTATAAAAAACGCATGCTATTCGTCAATACCAGAAGAAAATCGTAAAACCCAGGAGCCTCCTCCCTTAAGGAGGGATAGCAACAAATAAGATCATAAGGTAGTGCACGCTGCAATGGCGATGGCGAACCCTTTGGAGAAGGATTTAGTGGACGGCTCAGCCAGGGCGTGGATGGGGGGCGTAGAGATAGATCTGAATCTGATTCAGATTCAGGTCGTGGTCGTAGTAGTGGCCGTGGTGGTGATGAGGGAGGTGAAGGTGACGGTGTGATTGCGACTCTGATCGTGGCGACCAGTTATCCGGGGTAGATGAACCTCGCCGCTCACCCTCTACGCGCGGGTTGAGGGCCCCTGCTCCTGCTCCTGTCCCTGTCCCTGTCGCGAGGAGGGATTAGGTTGGAGCAGCAGCAGCGGGCCTGACTCGGGCGGACCCATGACGTCCGTGACGACACGCGTGAGATCCACGCTCTGAGAGGAAATGTGAGTGGATCCATGAGTTGGGAAGCGGCTGACGGTGGTGGCCAGACGCTCTCTTGAAATATGGACCCTGATTCCGAGGCACGGGCGCGTAGCAGACGTGGGGGGTGATGATGAGGGTGGGGACAAAAGCGAGGGCACTGGCACGGGCGTGGGAAAAGGTCATTGTGCGCGTGAATGCGACGGAGACTGCGAACGTGAAAATGAATGACTATTGTAAACTGGCGCACCACAATGCACCATCATCGCTACCAGCCAAACTGCTGTTGCGTTGCGAGCTATTCTGGGTTGAGAATGGGTCCGGTTGCTCCGAGGAGCAAAAGGGGGACTCGGAAATGGCAAGTCCATTCTTCTTCCTCTGTCAAGGTGGGCCTGGATGGGAGACGTTTGGAACGCGAGAGCGCCCAATAGCGCTGGCGCCACCGACTACGTTTTCGTAGACAGAATAGTGTCGCGAGTGTCATGGCCATGATGACAATGCCGGCTACGACTGAACCGGCGATAATGGCTGTACGCGATGATGAGGAAAGGGATGACGTTGAAGTGCGCACAGCTGTGACGATGGGGGTGACGATCTGGGAGAGGAAAGAGATAAGTTGGTCTTGTTATACGCCTTCATAGTAAGAAAATTAATGAATGGGGAGTTACGCCCGCGACCCGCGACGTAATAAAAAAAAAGGAACGAAGAGGAAATAGGGTCAAGAATGTAGGGGAAAACTTGCCGTGGTTGGGCTTCCATTGATTTCGGTCACGAAAGAGGAAGTGTAGGTGGTGAAGACAAACCCGCTGGGGAGAGAGGTCGGAGGAGTTGAGGGGGAAGGAGGGAGAGAAGTTGTGGTAGGAAGGGAGTGAATCGAGGTGGAGAAAGCGGTGGAGAAGAGGGTGGTCGACTGAAAAGCACTACTAGGTGTGAAAAAGTTGAAGTGGTGGATGATAATTCCGGGGCAGGTGGTGTAAAAGTAAAAGTGGATTCGCTTTGGGAACTGAAGGATCGAAGAGTGAGATGATAGCGAGGATGGACCGCACAAAGAGCGCACCTGGTATCGCTAGATTGGGGAAAAAGAAGGAAGGGGATGCGAGTGAGGATGTGGCAGGAATCCTGCGGCTGTCTAGGGTGAAGACAGCCGCTGTCGTTGTGCAGACAGATCAAGTTCATCCGTCAGTTCTGTCGCTCACACTCGCGGCGCTGTTTATGTTTAATGTGAATATCAAGGGCAACCATCCTTCTCTCTTCTCACTCGCCTCCATCTCCCGATGCGGTGCACCTTGCCCGTTAAAGGTTAGCATTATGTAACACCCCAGGAGTCGCCCTTCCCGAGATGGTTATCACTTCCCGTAGAGCAACAATCCGTTCCTCTAAGTACTTTGGCCATTTTTGCCCTTCCAGAGCCCACATCGCACACCGTCACGGTGTCCATGCACGTAGTCGTGAGCTTTGTCGTCGGTCGCCCCTCTCCACTGCGACGCTTAAATTTGAAACTCACACAGTTTATGCTCGTGGCAGTGTTTGCGATCACAAAGTCGCGTAATCTATTCCGAGTCGGGCATCGCGGGTCAAAGTGTTGTACCATCACTGCTACTGGCCACGGGGTGATGGAACCGGCTGCGATGATGGCCCAGTGCTTGCCCAAGGTGCGACAAGCTTTGCGCTCGTGCGGAAAGGGAGATAGATTCTAGGCAAACGCGCATACAGTACAATATTTTATCGAGACGAATCATAACCTAGCGATGATATTGTACAATGATGTTTGGCACATCATGTCACGTCTCGTCTCTCATCGGGGACACGATCAACTGTTCCGCGTGCTTTGACCTCGGACAAATCATGCACGCAAAGTTCTCGGATATCTCCACGTATCAGAACCGTGAGACAGAACGCGATATAGATATCAGGTACGCCACTTACGATATTATCCCCACAGAGTATTCTTCTTTTGGGATCTGTGGTACACCGCGACCGTCGACAACGGGAGAAATTTCAAAAGGTGGTCAGGACAGAGGCGACCGTGATCCACATCGATGAGTGCGCCATGAATCGTCCTGGACATATCCGACGGCCAAACCCAAAACCGGCGTCGGATAGCTTTACTTTGCCATCGAGGAAACGCTCCGGTAGAATGGGAAGGCTCGGGTAAACAGACTCGTCGTGCAGCAAGCCCTAAAGACCAGCATCACTTAGCTGAGAAGCCGGTCTCCAGGATCTGACTAGCTCACCAATTACGATGCTGCCTGCGGGGAGGAAATAACCTTCATAAACGTCATCCACTGTCAGGCGGTGAGGAACCGCTGCAGGTCCAGAAACGACGCAAAAGTGAGTTGCTTTACAACGGAAAAGAAGGCGGGGTAATGCGCACCGATTGGCGCGATAGGATGCCATCGCATTACTTCTTCAACGAGCGCAGAGCTAGGGCAGCAACGCTTCGTCGCCAAAGTTGGGAAGCCGCCCCGTCCCCACAACATTGTCTATCTCACTCTGTGCTCTACTTTGCGCGTCCGGGTGAAGGACCATCTTGAGGAAGAAGGAAAGAAGCGCTGCGGCCGTCTGTCAGAGCAATTGGATATGTGAAGTTATCTAGGTCCCAGAGAAGATGTGAGGACTAACTGTATCGGCTCCACCTGATGGGAACGAATCATACAATTTCATCAGTGTCAAATAGAGCGACAAACAGAGGAAGCATACCGATGTACATTGTTGCAGGGACAGCTCTTGACGTCCATTCATCCTCGTGTGATGGCTCATCACGAACGCTTGCTATCATGGATGCCGCGACGGACGGGACCGCGACACCAGTTGCCTAGGTGATACTGTCAATATATAAAATACGGTTTCGAAACGGACAGGGAAAGCGCAAGAGCGTCCTTTACCGTCTGATACGGTTTGTTGATCATGTCATCAATATGAGGCGCAAACCTTTCGGCCTCCTTTTTGAAACTGGCACCTGGGAACCACCAGGGAAGGTGCTTGTCTATGCAATCATGCTCAGGAGAGCGGAAGAATTATTGATATGTTACCGGCGCACTCACAGAAAGGTAACATGTCGAATGTCCAGCCGAGGTTGACGCCAACTCAATTGCTTGGAGCGACGTTTCCGCCAAGGAGACATACGGATCGTCGTGTGGGGCAATGTCGATGCCGTACGCGATCCCCATGATGATCTGTCCAGTCATGCTGCAGGGTGACATGAATCGCGGATCAACAACCGAAAAACAAAACTACCCACAAAACGTAGATGATGTCCATAATCTCGGGTGTGCAAAGCAGATTCTCTAAAAGTTGGCGAGCAGCATTCAGCTCACGAGGTTGATATTGTCGACTGGCATCAGGATGAAAGTGTTCATGGAATACTTTGCGGCAGGATCTCCACCTCGGACCGTATGGAACAAACGCGATGTTCCAGCTCATACGTAACCTATATGGAACCCGGTTAGCTTCAATCTCTGTACAGATAAGTACTCACAGTTGGTTTAGGGAAGGCAGTGGGGCCTGGTAGACCGCGACCTGTCAGCGTCGCTCCAGAAGACCGGCGAACATTACTTCCGTACCTATCAGAATAAATTGAAGATCGCTTCTCAAAAAGCTCATGCACGGCTTTGGCCGAGTTTAATACGATGACATGGTTGCCAAGTGAATAAGCGTGCACTATATCAGAGTCTATCGTTCCAAAAATGTAATGCGCACTCTCGACCGACGCGGAATAGGGAAAGTACTTACTACACTTTTTCCCCCACTGCCAATAAGTCAACCATGGGTTAACGCGAGGTATATCCAGTGCATTTCCTAGAATAGGTAGACCTTTGGGACCAGGAGGGAAAGGAAGAGCAGGTCTCCTGCGAAACTTGTGAAGGAATACGATGGCGCACAATGAAGATATGAGCACCCATGGACTGGTGCAGATGGAACAGAATTTCACGGCAGCATTTCAAAGTTGGTCATCAACTCTCTTGAGATGAGGAAGGGCTGGCGCTGGCGTGTCCTGGCACAACGGCTCCTCCTCGAGCTTTTATAAATTCCTGGCCGGGTGTGGGGTATCCCCTGGTTGCAACTGAGGGTACTGAACGTTATCGAATGCCTTTTTGAAATGATGCCCTGCCGGAGCTCCACAGAGTTTACGATTGAAATGGGGTACCGGTGTGAGAATGACACCAGATATTCGGGACAATTTTCGAGTGCAACACCGCGAAACAATAAGGCATAGGTTATCAAAATGAAGCTGTTGATGAGCATCGATGAGTACGATGAGTAGCCGATCAGCAAGATTCCAAGAGGCTCTCGTCGTTCATACAAATAACCTTGGGTGACATGCAGGAACGGTGGAGCACCGTGGCGCGCCCGATTCCTGGTACTGCACCGTTGACCGTTTCAAATGGTGGAGATAACCATCGGATCCGTGACAGTAGGCAGAAACAAAATGGCGGGTTCTCCTTGCGGACGATTATAAGGAATTGTGGCATCCTGACCACCTCCAACTCCGAGTTCATGGCGTATCTCGGCGATGTTGACCATCTGCCAGCTAACAAATTCCACGATCGTCGTAGCGGAGACTTGAGCCAATGTAGCGACACCTATCTATTTTCCCAATTTAGTGACTAATTTACTGAGACAAAAGCAAGAGATGAGGTCAGTACTACCGATAATCAGACAGAGTCCAAGCATATTATGAGCCAATGCATTTACGGAATGACCGATGATCCTGTCTCGATGGCACGCTTCGTCAAGGGCGCGATCTCCAGTATAGAGCCAATATTCGGAAGCTTGGGCTCCTCCATAGGCCAGGACATCTTCCCAGACGTGAAGATGAAACAATTTATCAATACAGTATCCTCTGGTCCGACAACGTGGTCACTGTTAAATAAGTTATGGTCAAGAGGCTGTGATTGTAAGGTTGACAGCGTGGGTGGGTGGTTATGACCAATTGAGTTACAAAAGATTTGGAGCGCCTTTTCTCGTGTGCTCGAGGATGACATGATGACACCTGTATCGGTGATTAAACGTAACCAAAAGGCCAAAAATGGAGGTGATATTTCTTTGGTAACAGTGTTACAACGGGCCACAGAGAGGTGGACGACCTCTATCGAGTTGGACGTCTGGAGCTCTAGTAGAAATAATAAATCAGCGAGGACGCAGAGGTAAGCATCAATGACACATCATCGCTGAGACCTCCAAAGGTAGGACACACCTTATAACCCAAGTGGATATATTTCAAAGCGATGGGCGACTCTGGTGGCGACAACACCATCAAGGCGTTTCAAATTGACGCTTACGCGTCGGTCACTTTCTTCAACGCCTTATGTAGGATACTGGCCGTGTGGAGTTGGATAAAATGTCTCGGTGGTGCTCACCTCCGTCCGACTGCGTTCCGCGGATTCTGTGATGTCACGGTATCGAAAGAAAGCGCGTCGTCACTGCTGTGTTTGTTACGTAGGATAGTACATAACTTACTGGTTGTGTGTCATGTGACTCATCCCTGCCTCTCATCGGTCTCACACGGACTTGCTACAATACAGTGTCAATACTAACTGACTGATCATGCTCTCATGCTAACTACAGGCGGCGCAATGTCCTTTGCGCCGGTACCCGCTGTTGGCCCTACGTTTGTTATTGTCATTTACGTTCCAGGGACCTGTCCCCTCTTTTTATCGTTTCGTTTCAGAATTCTGCTCCTCCGAACGAATACGTGGTAAAAACGCCGGCAAGGACTTATCGCAACTATCAGCCCATCTTCCTCTTTTCGGATCCTCCTTGGAACGTTCTGCAGTTCGATGATTCCAAAATGCCAATCAACCTTCAAGTTCCGTCAATCACACGGTCTATTTTGGAAGAAAGTGGCAGCCCTATCGGGAACGACAGAAAGTCTTAATTAACTTGTTTCTATTGAAATGGCTCAGCTCAATACTAGGGAGTCAATTTTCCTCTCCCCATTTGGAGTCCATCCTGGCGTCAACCTTATTAGCCTCACCGCCCACTTCGACAAATGAAAGGAGATTTTTTTTAATTTCATGGTCATCCGAAATCTCCGAGTCGGAGAATCACAGTTCTCGCAGAGTTATGATATAGTCCCGAGAGCGTGCTGTTTAACCACCCAAACAGATGCCCATGTCTTAGCGTCACCTTGTCAACCCCACTCTGCAGGCTCTTCCATGACCCTACTTTGACACGTGAACGTTCACCTTTTTTCGGCATTGATATAGGGCCAGCATTCCACTTCGGCCATTTGGGTTCGTTAACACCAACCATTCTGCGAGTCTTTTCTGTCCCCCCTTGGATACAGCAAGTCTCGCCCATAATACTCCCAACCTCTCGCCATTACCAACCTGGGTGGTTGACAGGGTACGTAAAAAACGCATGGCCACTCATCTCTCTTTGATGATTTTACATTGGCAGGCAGCACATCGTTCAAACGCAGTCATCTCTGGTCTAGCTTTCTGGTGCTCCTCTGCCACATACATCTTGCAGTGTCTCGCATGTGCGACTGACTACCGAGCGACGCTGACACAGCTGAACGGATGACAGCCAGAGAGGTCCCCAACTGTGCTTTTACTCCGAGTCTTCCTCAACGACGCTCACGCAAAGCGCAGACAGAACCTGCACGTAATATTAATCAAGGATTTGAAGTGCGAGCGGACGCCCAACTTGGCATCGGCTCGGGGCACCACCCTTAAAGTCTGTCTGGGTCGGGAACTTGAATTTTGTGGACCATTGGCCCGGGATGCCCGAGCGTGCCTTCCGCGATGCTCCCGCGGTTCCGGATCCTCGAGTACACAGGCACTGGCATGGGTTGTGCCCAGAACCAGAACCAGGATGATAGCTATCATCGTCATCCGTCACTATCACAACCACCAGGACGTTAAAGCAGCACAGCACCACGCCAAGGCCAGGTACAAGCAGTACTAGTCCGTACTACCCGCGGCTAACAACACTGTTTCTGTAATAAATGGTCTTCTAAATTACTTCAAGAGAACTTGGCGTCCGCCCGCCCTGATTTAAGAAAAGCCATTTGTACTGACGTCGCCAGGGCAGTCGTCGATTTGGGGTACCGTTCTCTATGCATAACATACTGTGCTACAGTATAGCCGGGCTCCTTGACATGTGTGACGCGTAACTCCGGGATGACCTCAGTCAGGCCTCTCGATTGCTCTATCAGCACCTAGTAGTCATCGGGAAAAAACCATACTCAGATACCAGTCATAGCTTATGATCGCTATTATTCAGGAAATTTACGCAAAGATTGATAAACGCTGCTAGTGGAAACCCGAAGTGACCGAGTCCATATTATTGAAATATTCATTTCCAAGGCACCCGAGATCGGAGAAGTATGTCATGTTTAGCTCCTTGTTCAATCTTCCTTTCCAAGTTCCAGAAGATTGACACACCCGCTTGCATTCTTGGAAGGGCAAAGAAAATAGCAGCGGGTAGCACTGACTCTGGAACTGCAAACCACAACATGGCGATATTAGAGTGAATACTATTCTACTCGAGTACAATCGCATAAGTTACAGTGACAGAAAAAAACGCGATTAATGTACACTGGCAGCAGGCCGACGCTCTTTATCCTCACTAGCGCCACTATTGTCCTCTTTGATCAACATCACACAGATACCCGACAACAAAAACACAACGATGCTTGCATATACCGGGAATGACGGATCGATCATGAGCAAAGCGCCCCCCACGATGGGCGCGATCATCCCACCACTGTCAGTTGACAAGCGTCAAAAAAAAATTCACAAGGAGGACATCGAGAAGGGGACTCACACCCGTGAGAGCGCGGAGGCTGTGCCACAGGCCGTTCCTCGTACTGACAAAGGTATGTATGAGTTCATAAGCCGGCTCTACACGATAGGATCCACAATCCACCAGCTTACCTTTCGTGGCAAATATCTCGGGCGTCCAGCTTGATGTGGACACAAAGAATTCAGTTTAAATTGGTCAGTTACAGCGCAATCTATGACGTACCCATATAGTACAGCCCACATAACTGTCATTAACCTGTTTAATATTGACGTAACATGCCGATAAAAAAAGACCTACGGATGAGCTTAAACTTATCCCAACAGTGGTCGCAGTGACAGCCACCGGATCTTCCACGAGCACAAAACAAAGGCAGAGCAACGCTGTCAACAACGTACTCCCAGCCAAGGACAACTTTCTCCCAAGTCCTGGCCTCTCTATCAACCATGCGCCTAACTTTATTATTATAATGAGTCAAAAACAAAACAAAAACTGGATACAAAAGAGTACCCACCACAGCCCCGGACACCCTCCAATGGTAAAAATGACGACTTCCCAGAGTGTCCTCTCAAGCGAAGCCGTCTCCGCAACGCTTACGACGCGCCGCCGCGTTTCCAGCAGTTTTGGTAGGTACACGTTAAACATGGTGAATCCTAGCATTATCCCCCACCATGCGCCCCACACAAGCAGAGTCGTGCGTCGCCACTCGGGCTCGAGCACTGTCATGAACCGAGAGAGCCACGCGCGCACAGGACGTCTAATGCTCCGCGGAAGTGCCCAATACGCGCGATCAGCGGCCTCGTAAATCGAAGAGCGTACAGAGGAGATAGTTTCCCTACGCCGAGGCCCACGGGAGACTCGGGACGAGCGGGAGTGGGAACGCGGACGAGGCACCGCATAGGTATCCTCTGTAGGAGTTTCTTCTTCCTTGGGCGAACGAAGGACGTCGTGAGAAGAGGTTCCCTCTATCGGATTGGATTGTACAGAAAAGAGCGACGTTCTGCAGCTGTAGAGACGACCGTGTACGCAGAGAGGGCTGCTCCAGATCCACCGGTTGCAGAGTAGTCTTTAGAAAGAGATGTACCCTCTGCGCCATCTGGTGGCGTTGAGCTGAGCGGAGATCCCGCGTGAGCCAGGGTTGACGGGCCTTTGATCTCAGTTGGGGAGCTTAAATTCTCGGAATCTGCGTCGAATAACCGTGACGATGGTAGGCCATTCTCCGCGGGGTACGCCGAGTCCGGCAGCTGAGAAGGTGTACGGATGTAGTCTTCGACATCCTCGAGGTCTAGGGCAAGTTCGGAGCCATTAAATTTCGAAATCATTTGGAGTGACTCGAGAGCGTCTTGTTTGCGACCGGCATGGACTAAATAACGAGGTGACTCATGCAGCCGGAAGAAGACGATACGCCCGAGGAACATCCCGAACGTCTGTGTGCATCGGTAGGAAGACGGAACCGCATTCACGAGAGGAAAGTACATACGATGAGACCGAGAGCGACGAGCTCGTATTTCCAACCGAGGTTTCTATCCAAATCGCAGGGTGCGGTAACGGGTCGCAGAGTTCTTGGGTATAAATACTATGGCTACAAGGGCAGCGAGCACGGCGCCAAACGAGAAAAAACTGAGAGAGCAGTGACAAGGTACTCTTTTCCGCGGGGCATATGTTCTAGGAGAAGTGTGCCATCTGTGGGCAGTGAACCCTTTCAGGCGTTAGCGGGTAGGACGAAGACGGATTAGGAAACCAGGCATACCCCTACAGCACTTCCAAGGAGAAATATGGCAATACAGAGCATGGGAAAAGTTGTGGCAAGTGAACTGGCTACGCCAAAGAGAGATGTAAAAAACAACGTCGCGTTGAATGCAGCGCTGCGACCCATGAGATCAGAGCCTGAGAACGAGAAGCTTTAGGTTTGTCTATCTCGTGAAGGCATGTCAACGTACAAGTTCCCCAGCCGACAGCACCAAACATCATGCCAGCAAACATTGCTGAGGATAAGAGTCCGATTTGGTTATCAGGTACTGGACGAGGAGGGAATAATTATGGATAAGTCAAGGGACGGTTGTCAAGGCATGGTCATCGACCGGGCGGAGAAAACTCACATGCAAATTGTCGTTGTACACGGGGGATGATGGCTATCGCTTGCATCCACATCTGATATCTCGCTCGAGAGGAGAAGAAAGAAGTTGTGGAATGCAGCTTACATTATCGGCCATCCAGCCTTGAAGAGATGACGAAGTAAAAAGACCTTGGTGATTGCCCGGACGAACAGAGAGCGGATTTTTACACACCGAAACCACAGA
>WTXE01000343.1:0-24889 GCA_022496225.1 Russula aff. rugulosa BPL654 | reverse complement strand
GCTGCACGGCGTTGAGGATGATCGGGAGGATATAGTTCAAACTGAAGGACCACAGAGGCCCGAGATGCTCGTTAGGTTGAGCGGAGCTGGTATAATTACTCAGTCGATGACATAACCCGAGTATGTAAGAATGGAAGGCGCGGACGACGGGCTGAGTCGATGATCTTCCACATATCAATCGTGTGCGACCAAGTGCACGTACAGTGAATATCTGCAACCAATTACTGTATGTCAACGAAGGATGTGCCATACGTAGTGCGAAAAAACTGACAAGTTGTCCACGAGGTGAAGACTGGTCGATATATAACGTTCGACATTCGTGCCATATCCATGTCCATGATAGCAGTGTGAGGGTTCACACCAACTTTCGTGCCGAAAAGACAAACGTTAATATGAACTCTGTGCTCGCATGGATGTACATCACCGCGTTGGCAAGACGGATGAACTTGAGAAGGATCGGGTGCCCATCGAGAAGACTAGCTTGATTCTTAGAGTCCGAATGGGACGCCTTTTCCTTCACAAGGTGATAGAGAACGAGGGAATCGGTGTATACAGGGACAAGGCTGTTCATGACGTTCAAGATGACCACTGTCAGGGGTTGCAGTGTAGTCGAAGGCGAGATCTGAACAAACCTTTTGCGAAAAAAATTAACGAGCACAGGTGAAGATAGAGAATACTCACAAGGACATAGGCGTTGATTAGAGCGATCTCCGACGCGATAAAAAGGACAGATAGCCGTAAAGCTTTACAGTGGCCTTGCGCAGCGTAGGAGATATATTCGTCAGTAGGATGAGCGCACCGATGGTGCCCCACTGAGAGAGCGACAAGTTGGCAGCGGGAACAACGAGTGCCTTTACTGTGGAAAGGAAAATGACCTCGGGTAGAGGACTGACTTTGATCTCGGGAAGCAACCTCGGGAGATACTTGGAAATTGGATCGATCGCCGATGCAGCCATGGGTTGGAAGAATAGGTTCAGATGAAGAAATCGCACAAAATCCGTATTTCTACCCTGAGCCTTACAATAAGGGCATGGGATTGTGGTTGTGACTTGGACGAATGAATCAATGTCCTGCCAACAAGACTCGGAACACTCTCGGAACCCGTCAGTCAATCAATGAAAACTCCCTTGCCTGAGATAAGGTGTCTTATCATTTAGCCAGAGCATAATATATGCATAAAATATAAATCTTATTATCTAGGCTTTCTCAGTGGGTTCCAGGTACAAGTCCGTGCATTCGATGATTAGGTGCACCACAGCAAAAGTAGGTTACTGCCCAATTCAAATTCAGGAATATGATGGGCATGGTATTCACAAGAATACATGCTACATCGCGTACTGGATATCGCCGAGACCAGCCAACGTCCCAACAGTCATGAAGTAGGACGGCGAAACCGTAACACTTGCGAGGGTTGATCAAATGAATTGAGTTCCAGAGGGCTCCGATGCGCATATGCCCCGATCACACCCAGAATCTCCAAGTCATATTTGACCGGCTGCTGACACAAGTCCTCAAACTGGGCTGAACAACATTCATTTGCCTGAAAATAATAAATATAACTTGTTCACTCCGTGCCCTTCCAAAACCGCTATATGGTAAGAAGTTGGATCTGCGGTAGATTATTGGCGATATTTCCCGGAAGGCCTAAAACACAGGATACATGGGAAATGCCAAAACCTAGGCAGAAAAAAACTGCCGCACCGTGGAGCGGAAAAGCTCGCAGGTAAATTGCGGCGTTGGATATGAGGATGATATTCCACGGGCTCCTTTGTCACGAGTGGCGACGTAGGCAAGTGCGGACGTGCTACATGAAACACCCTGGCCGCAGCCACTGTGAAGAAGTCTATGGCGCCTTCACCAAAGGATTTGGAAGTCGATGCCTCGTGATACTGCCGCACTAAGCTGAGCAGAGTTGGGAAGGGAGCTGGACACGGATGACCGGGTGACGCTTCGATGAATGAAATGGAATACATATTCGCGAAATCACGGCCGTCTGAAAAGAAGAGCACATCAGAATTCATACGAGTTGTATCTGGATGATGAGACGGATTCACAGGTCTCTTTGATCGAGCTGACACGGGGCTGCGCAGCGGTGTTCGACAAAAGGACAACAGGGAGAGATTTCCACTTGGTTCTGATCAATTGTTCGTAGAATCCAACGACATACTGGAAGGAAGCCTGGGAGGTTGGATTGTAGACGAGAAGAACACCCTGGGACCGAGCCAGGTCCCTGAAGAGGCCTCAGTAAGCAATGAACGAACCCGGTCATATCTATTCTCACCCATAACAATCCCGGAAGATTTCACCCGGCCTCTCAATGATATCCAGGACTAGGATACGATTATCCGGCAACGTCACAGGTTTCTGGCTGGCACCTGGCGATGCCCGTCACATCACGGTAACGAATGCTTCTGAGTGGTACGCACGGAGAAGTGGTATTGGTAGGCTGGAAGGGGTGACTTGTTCCATGTATGAGGAGACTACTCCACGTACACCTGCGTCTGAGGCAGTTGGCTGATGAGAAGTATACTAGATAAGAGGCTGACGAAGAGACTCACCTACGGAACCGACAATTAAGAAGGTATAGCCAAGGGCGATATCACAATGCGACTGTAGTCGAGGTGTTAAAACCGAAAGCAACAGCAAAGTGGGAGTGAACGCACCGACATCCCGAACTAACTGAATATACTACTGGTCCACGTCCTGCGAGGAAAGAAGGGTGATGCTGAAGTTTTGAGGCTGGGACATGAGAGCATTGTTTTTAAAGAGGAGGCGAGTGTGGATGAGGTGAGTGTGGATGTGGCAGAGTTGTGAACGAGCAATCCTCTTTCGGTTCCGAAAACTGGCTCCGTCCATTATCTTCTTTTCTCTTTCCACGACGACACACCACACCTGACAACGTCCGGGCCACAGTGCCTCCCAGCAGACTCCCAGCTACCACCTGGCCAGCAACCACGACGAACATGGTGTCTCCATCCGAGCTCCTCACTCTATCGCCAGAGCTCCTCGTTCAAATAATCTCTTATCTTTCCTTCAAAGATATAATCTCGTGCGAGACATCCTGCCGTCATCTCAATGGTGTGGTCAAGAGCTCCGTTCTGCTGAAGTATCTCAAAGAAGCTGCAGGACTGGGGTGTACGACCCATTGGACGCAGGATACACCTTCCCCGAACGCTTCGAGAGATTGCGTCGATGGCAGAAGAGCTGGGAAGACCTCGATATCCCCGAGACCTCTGCGCGCATCACCTTCGACCTCGACATATGGTCTCCACTCATCGGGTCGTTGCATAATGGCCACTTGATCGTCACGGACGCCGATCCCGCCGTCTACGCCTCCTCCGACATTTCTTCCCTCCCTGGCGCCCGACCAGCTCGCTCTATCGAGCTGGGAAATTTGACTCTCATCAGAGAGGGTCTGTTGCATGTATTTGCATTCGCCGACGAGTACGATCTCGTCGCTATCGTGTCCACGTGCGTCTCCTCTCACACATAGTCGACGGCTTTGACACCCACTTCTCTAGAGGCAAGATAACAGACGCTGAGGATTTCCCATATGATATTTATTCCCAACCTTCCGCCATCGTTCTCACAGTCCGTCTACTCACTCTCTCCGAATCGGCCGCACACCCTCTTGCGGAGATCCCACGCTTCGACATCTTCCTCAAGTCACGCTTCCTTCTGTGGTGTACTTTGGACGCACAAGTGGCCGGAGATTCCTTAGTAATTCTCACGTGCCATGATCGGAGTTGTGAGCTCGATGAAATTCATCTCGTATATTGGAAAGAAGGCCAAGTCCACTGCGTAAGTATGTTTTCAATCCATCAGAAAGCACGACTAACGATATTCCAGTTGCGCCGAAGCCCTCCCGGCACCTATTTCCCCCAAGTTACCTTTCTCTCTGAGGATACCCTTGTTCTCGTGCAAAAAGAGGGCAACGCTCTCGAATTGTGCCAGATCACTCGGGGAGATCCGCCCGGCTTGGACACGCGCTGTGTCCTCGTCCTTCCCGCTCTACGACAAGGGATATCATGCGTGATGGTAGAGTGCCAGGGCGACCAGGTCGTACCATCCCGGGACCTCCTCACGCGCTCCCGTCGCCTCCCATTTGTCAGCGATCCAAATGCGACAATCCTGTGCTTCACCCTCGGTTTCCGGCAAGTCGTCGGCGGCTTCGATTATCTCCGATCAGTCTCCTTTTGGGTCTGGCGCAGCTCCCTGTATGAGTACGCGAACCGCGGGGGCAACCGAGATTATCCTTGGGAGACATGGGGTCCATCTGTCACTCGGTGGACAGACTGGGACCATGGGTTAGCCCCCTGTCGTCCGGGCGGATCTCGCAGCGCGCTCTTTCCTTTGCTGATTGAGGTAGGAGCCGGAAACCCGATTGTCATCCGCGATTTCCATCCTGAGCGTGTACGTCGCGCTCTTGCTCGGAGCAAGAGGCCGTCTTGCGACGGAGATCGACTAAGGGTGGTCACCGAATCGAGTAAGATCGAGAAGGGCGACGAATTTTTGAACGACATTGTCTCATCACTGCCCTATTGCGAGGCGACGAGCGAGAAGCGGTACGGGTATCACGAAATATTGATCGACGACGAGCGTATCGTGGGCATAACGGTATGAGCATTGTTCTCTACGATGAGATTTACTCTAAATATTCTTTTGATCTAGCGTGGCGACGAGAAGGGAACGATTGATATCCACCTAATGATATGATAAGAGGGCGCGGGCGTTCATTCTCTGTTCCGAATATGTTACCCCTATGAGCGATCCAGCAGCCGGCGACCTGACCAACAGCGTGGGTATGTGTTCTCTCTCCATCCGGGTTATGTGGATCTGATGTCAAGATTTGTCCAGTATAACACACTCATACTCTCACATGTCTTCCATTTGGGCTTGTTAGGTTTGGAGATATTGGGTTTGGACTTTTGGAAATCCGGCGCAGTCTGGTTTGGCATGAACAAGTTAGTTCAAATTCTCGGATCACAAGGTGGGTATCAGAGGGCTTAATAATACTCGGATCTATATGGTGATATTCAACATTTGTTTCTAGCGGGCACGCAGGGATTCGCGTTACCATCACTAATCACCACCACCACCGACAACAACAACGCTCCTGGCAATTCAATTCGGCGCCTTTTCATGGGCGTTCTGACTAAAATTCAGAAAACCTGGGGGCGCTTCCTCTTTCCTTAAAGGAATTTCCCGCAGGGGAGGAGAGATACGGCAGCCATTTCCCCAGTTGGTTGGAATGAAATGGGCATACTGTCGAGGGAGCGAGACTGCCAAGGAAGTCAGCGACTGCAGTACCACATTCATACCCAAGAAAATCTGCTGGCTCGTGGCAGGGTAGCACTACTAGTAAGGGTGTAGACTTGTATTTACATCGTCATGAAGGAGTTGTCATTATCTGATGGGTATTTGAGAGTGACACCAGCAGAACCGTACATGAGTTGTATCTTCGAACAATCTGTATTTGTAACTGTTGACACGAACGAGGCTACGACATCGTGTAGTCAAATCTTGTACAATATGGGTTACCGTACGCTTCGTGCGCTGCGTTCTCAATGAGCCTAAACTACTGGAATGTCATGAAATGGAGTAACTTTAGGGAATCAACGTGGCAAGCCGGGACCGGACTTCCGATGGATTGGACCACTACACCCATAGACAGGTTAACCATCGACACATCATTTACATTTACATGGTTTGATACAACTCAGGTGTGCGTTCATGGGCGGTATCTGATTGGTGATCGATGTACGATAGCTCACCCTTCATGACATTGGGCTTTATTTGGCGTTATTCGAGATGAAGCGTAGCATTGGATCTACTTCGAAAGGGAAATTGTATTGTCCAAGTGTCCAAGTCTGATATGGTATACTAAAGATATGGTATACTAAACCGACTGTTTACAAAGGAGCGACGAGGTAATGATAGGGCAGACTTTGATGATACGAAAGACTACTACTACGAACGAAAAAAAAAAGGGTCCAATTGGTCTCCGACTTTACAAAAAGTCCAGTTGTAGAGATCCCCACGATCATCGAACAAGCAATTATGAGCTAGTTTAGCTTAACAAAGTTATTATAAGTCGGGCAAAGTTGATCCAGGAAGCTAAAACACAAGAAACGTTTCGATGAGCAATGAGGGGCACCGGTAGGACAGTAACGTACCAGGAGGTTTGTCCTGCGAAGGCACATCGGGAACATCCTCGGCAAAGACAGCTGCAAAGCCACTACAGCAGCGTATTAATGAGTGTGATCGGCAAGGCACCTCAGTGAAGAATGACTGACAGGTTCAAGTGCCAGTTAATGTGGCAGTGGAAGAACCACGGGCCGGGATTGTCGGTGAAGAAACGAATCGTGACATCATCATCCGACGTGTTACCAATACTCACGACATCACGAAGAATAGGGTTGTCAAAGTTGTAAGACGAGTTACCGGCGCTGCGGACCACATGGAAGTTGTGGCCGTGCAAATGAACAGGATGCTATGAAGGACGTGATGGTCATCAACTTAGCATTCTTTTAACCATGATTCGCATATACTTACAGGTCCACCGGCGGCAACCCCAGGGATGGTCAGCTCAACACTTTTGTTTCGTTCGAGACCGTAGATGCTGCCTTTCGGTAAGAGATCCGACGCATTCTTTGCACCGCTCAAGATCTGGAGCAACACGGGGACACTTGGGGCTTGAAAGCTAACGCCATTAACAAGGAAAGCTGTAGTATTCTGATTTTCCGCGTGAGGATAGATATATGAGCATTGGAGAACGATACTCACGAACACAACACCCAAGTTGATATTGATGTCGGCACCGCCGGGTGTGGGATTGCCAGGCTAATGACAAGTTTCAGGTTGGGCAGAGAATTGTTCTGGGATGATTCTTACCACAGGAGAAGGAACGAGGGGCTACGCGCAAGGAAAGGTTAGTCTCGTGCGAAGTAGTTCATTTGGTAAGCTCACATGAAGTTCAGTCTCAACCAGCGGCGTCTGGCTCACGGGAATGTTCACCGTGGGATCCGATTTTGGATTTCCTGAGGATGCCCCGGCATAGTGAAGAACGGCGAGGTTGTTCAGATCGCTATAATTAAAACTCCGACCAGTGGCAACTGGGAGAGAGCGAATCCCTGGTTGCATTTCGTAAGACTACGAAATAATAACGAGAACCGAGCTCACAGTAGTTGCCCACAGGTTTACTGGCATTGACCTACAGACAATTGAGATACACCCTTATATCGAAGGAAAATAAGATAAACATACAACAACGGAGTAGCGTTGACCTGTTTTAAACACCGATTAGCATTACAAAGAAACCTGAATTAATCCACGCGCACCAGCAAAAATCCGGAGGGAATCGATTAACAGTGGCTGAGAGTTAGTGCCATCAACTTCAATTACAGCCATAGTGTGATTATCGATAGAGAAGATAAAGCTCGGCTCGCAAGAGATGGAAACCAAGCGGAATCGGTAGCTGGTGCGGCACGAAAAGTCAAGATATACCCAGACGCTGGATAAAATAGAAAATGGACCGTTTTCCTCGCTCAACATTCACAACCGCAAGCGAAGTAGCAGGGCCACCAGGGTAGCGGCCCTGGCCGTTGATCAGGGTTGAGTTGAAGGCACTGTGAAAGTAATCACCAACGCGATTCCCCATAGAAGCCGCTACACTTACGGGACCAAGGGAGCTTCCGTCGAAATAAAATGATACCAATCGGCGAGGGTGATAACAGTATCGTCTGGAAGAAATCTCAGCCCGGTGAACGGGTCCTTCCAAATGTCTTTCTCACCATTGTCTATGTCGTACAAATGCTTTTGAGGATCATATGGGTCGTCGATAATCAAAGCTCCACGCAACCCATCACAGTATTGGTTCTTGTAGTGGCTGTGATACCAAAATGTCCCCTGAATAAGTGAAACAGTTAGCTTGTCGACACGTCTGACATGAACAAGGGAAATACCGCTTGGTCCGGGACCGAAAAGTCATACGTGAAACTTTCATCTGGTATAATGGGACATTGAGTGACAAAAGAAGGACCATCTGCGTAGTTGGTGTGCTTTTGGAAGATACCATGCCAATGCTATAGGGAGGAGAAATGAAGGTGCCAAATACATCCCATAAAAGAAAGACCTTACAACAGAAGTTACCAAGTCCAAGGAGCTGTTCGTGAGTTTATCGGCGACCTCGATTTTTAGTTCATCCCCCTACGGAGTGTCGAAGTCGGAAAGGAAAGGAAAACGATTGCTAATGAAACCCACCTTTGTTGCCCTGATTATTGGGCCAGGAAATGTGCCCGAGGCGAGTGTTGCACTGAAGTACGAGGTGCACTGTATCAGACACCGCTTCTTACAGCAGCTGCGGGAGACTCACAGGCGAGTGTACCCATCAGGATTTAATTGCTTGTTGGCTATGTCAAGAGAGGTAGTAACGACAGAAGCGGAGACACCCAGGGATAGTGCGGCGAGGAGCAGACAAAAGGAGTGAGGATAAAACATCGAAACAGTTAAGGAAAGGGACGGCAAGTACTTTAGCCTGAGGCAATTCCGACCAGAGCCGAGGCAATTTATACCGTGACGCGGGCAATGTTGAGCACGTATCGCATTCAAACACAGACACACGCTGCGCACGAGTTCGAACTGCTAGTGGAGATGAAAGCTTTAAAGCCAGATTAAGGATGCCAGCATAATGTGCTCCAATAGTGACGCGCACAGCGTGGCCATGCGACTGCGAATCGACAGGCCGGAAATCGGAAATCTACTGCATGTCACGAATGTTTTACATAGTGATGGTTCCGCCGGCTCGACTTGGCCTGAAAGCCACGGCTTTGATTTGAAATTGCTAGGCCGCGCCAAGCCATTTATGACGGCTGGCTTTGGACTGAACTGGTCTGAGCCGCGGCCCCTTACGATACCGATTACAAGCAGAGTGTAAGGATAAGAGCAGGAGGGACGAAACGAAAAGATCCCTGTTACGTACAGTATGTGTTGCCTTCCCACGCCACTTCAATCTCAGCGCCGAGGGCTTTTGGGGCCAATTCAAGCCGGAACCAAGGCCGGAACAGCACAAAAAAACCCTAAATTTTTTTTTTGAGGCCGTTCCGACTGCAAACATATCCCTTCTCTTTATGTATCACTTTCTTACAGCTGTTTGGTGCATGATTTGAGGGGGATCAAACTGACTTCTGCATCAGTAGGTAGGCGCATGCCATGGCGTGCAAGCAGCATGATGGCACGTGAGTTCTCGAAAATCATTTAGTCAGAAACCTGGTAGATCGGACCATCTTTAACTACCAGGGTTTTGAGACGGTGCTCTGATACGTTTTCGACGGCACGCTCCCAAGCGGGTAAGGCTTTAGCTACCTCCTTGGATCCCAGGTGCACAGTCCAGACGTAACTCGAAAGTCGACGAAGATCATCGTGAATAAGCGTCCGGATTGCGAGTGATATATATGGGTCCCACAGGTGCATCTATACCCGCCCAAATGGGCGTTTAGCTCGGAAAATTTCCCACTCACCTGCCACCTAGTTCTGGCAAGCAAGCCTGCTTTCCAAACAAGCAGTTGACACACTTTGGAGGTGCTAATACCGCGCTACAGGGAGATCAATAGTCATACCATGACAGCATGACTGAGCTTTATTCGGCGTTGTACGAGATAGACTGCGAGAAGCGTAGCATTGGATATCCTGACTGCGATGACTCCGGAAAAGAAATTGAATTGTCCAAGTGTCCAAGTCTGAAATGGTATACTAAACCGACAGTTTATAAAGAGTGACGAGGTAATGATAGGGCAGACTTGATGATACGAAAGATTACTACTGCGAACGAAAAAAAGTGTCCAATTTGTCTCCGTCTTCACGCACAGCCTATGTCCATGGTTATAGAATGAGAAATTATGAGCTGGTTTGGTTGACGAAGTTATTGTAAACGGGGCAAAGTTGATCCCAAGCAGCTAAAACACAGGACACGTTTCGTTGAGCAATGAAGGGCACCGGCGGGATAGTAACGTACCAGGAGGTTTGTCCTGCGAAGGCACATCGGGGACATCCTCGGCAAAGACAGCTGCAAAGCCACTACAGCAGCAGCAGCGTATTGATAAGTATGATCGGCAAGACACGTAAAGAATGACTGACAGGTTCAAGTGCCAGTTAATGTGGCAGTGGAAGAACCACGGGCCGGATTGTCGGTGAAGAAACGAATCGTGACATCATCCCCAGTGTTACCAATACTCACGACATCACGAAGAATAGGGTTGTCAAAGTTGTACGACGAGTTACCAGCGCTGCGGACCACATAGAAGTTGTGACCATGCAAATGAACAGGATGCTATCGAAGGACGCGATGATCATCAACTCAGCATTATTATTTAACCACGATCCGCGAACACTTACAGGTCCACCGATGGCACCCCCAGGGATGGTCAGCTCACACTCTTGTTTCGTTCGAGACCGTAGATACTGCCTGCCGGTAAGAGATCCGACGCATTTTTTGCACCGCTCAAGATCTGGAGCAACACGGGACAGTTGGGGGGTCAAAGCTGACGCCGTTAACTTCAAAAGCCGTGAAGGCATCATTCTGGCTTTCTGAGTGAGGATAGATATGTGAGAACTGGAGAACGATACTCACGAGCGCAACGTCTAAGTTGATATTGATGTCGGCACCACCGGGTGTGGGATTGCCGGGCTAATGACAAGTTTCAGGTTGTGTAGAGAAACTTCTGGGATGATTCTTACCACAGAAGAAGGAACAAGGGGCTACGCGAATCGAAAGGTTAGTCTCGTACGAAGCAGTTCATATGGTAAGCTCACATGAAGCTCAGTCTCAACCAGCGGCGCTTGGCTCACGGGGATGTACACCGTGGGATCCGATTTTGGATTTCCTGAAGAAGCCCCGGCATAGTGAAGAACGGCGAGGTTGTTCAGATTGGTATAATTCCGATCCGTAGCATTTGGGAGAGAGCGAATCCCTGGTTTGATCCGTGAGACTACGAAATATTAACGAGGACTGGACTCACAGTAATTATCCACAGGTTGATTGGCGTTGACCTACAGACAATTGAGATACACCCTCCCATGGAAAGAAATAAGATGGGCATACAACGACAGAGTAGCGTTGACCTGTTTTAACATCGATTAGCATTTCAAGAAACCTGAATTAATCCACGCGCACCGGCATAAATTTGGAGAGAATCAATTAGCAGAGGCTGAGAGTTAGTGCCATCAACTTCAATTACTGTCATAGTGTGATTATCGATGGAGAACATAAAGCTGGGGTCGCAGGAGATGGAAACCAAGCGGAATCGGTAGCTGTTGCGGCACAAAAGTCAAGATATACCCAGATACTGGATAAAATAGAACACGGACCGTTTTCCTTGCTCAACATTCACGACGGCAAGCGAAGTAGTAGGACCATCAGGGTAGCGACCCTTGCCGTTGATCAGGGTTGAGTTGAAGGCACTGTGAAAGTAGTCACTAACGCGATCCCTCATAGAAGCCGCTACACTTACGGGGCCGCGGGAGCTTCCGTCGAAAGATAATGATACCAATCGGCAGGGTGATAACAGTATCGTCTGGAAGAAATCTCAGCCCGGTGAACGGGTCCTTCCAAATGTCTTTCTTACCGTTGTCTACGTCGTACAAATACTTTTGAGGATCATTTGGATCTTCGATAATCAAAGCTCCACGCAGCCCATCACAGTATTGGGTCCTGTAGTGGCTGTGATACCAGAATGTTCCCTGAATAAGAGAAGCAGTGAGCTTGTCGACACGTTCGACATAAATAAGGGGAAATACCGCTTGTTCAGGGACCGAAAAATCATACGTGAAGCTTTCGTTTGGTATAATGGGACATTGGGTGACAAAAGAAGGACCATCGGCGTAGTTGGTGTGCTTTTGGAAGATGCCATGCCAATGCTATAGGAGGAGACATGAAGGTGCCGATTATATCCATAAAAGAAAAACCTTACAACAGAAGTTACCAAATCCAAGGAGTCGTTCGTAAGTTTATCGGTGACCTCGATTTGTAGTTCATCCCCCTATGGAGTGTCCAGGTCGAAAAGAAAGGAGAACGATAGCTGAAGAAACCCACCTTAAATGCCCGGATTACTGGAGCAGGAAATTGGCCCGAGGCGAGTGTTGCACTAAATACGAGGTGCACTAGATCAGACACCGTTTCTTACAGCAGCCGCGGGAGACTCACAGGCGAGTGTACCCATCAGGACCTAATTGCTGGTTGACTATGTCAAGAGAGGTCCTAACGACAGAAGCGGAGACACCCAGAGATAGTGTGGCGAGGAGCGGAATAAAGGAGTGAAGGTGCAACATCGAAACGATTAAGGAGAGGAACGGCAAGTACTTTAGCCTGAGGCAACTCCGACCAGAGCTGGGGCAATTTATACGACGAGTTAGACGCAGGCGGTGTTGAGCATAATTTTTTTTTGCACTTGTGCAACTATCGCATTCAAAACGATCACACGCTGCGCACGCGTTCGAACTGCTAGGGGAGATGAAGGATAGCCAGATTTACGATGCCAGCATGATGGTCCTCCAATAGTGTCGCTTAGCCATGCGACCGGGAATCGACCGGCCAGAAATCTACTGCGCGTCAAGATCATTCTATTCGGCCATCACTTGAGATGATTCGGGTTCTATAGTACCTTCATCGCGTCTACTAGTAGGTCAGTCCGCCGGGTTCTTCGATCTAAAACACATCGAAAAGCAAACCAGCTGAACCGAAACACAAATAATAGTTAGAATCCATTTATACGTTGAGGTAATTCAATTGCGCAGCTCTCTCCGGCCTAGCAAGAAAACAACTTGAAGGGGCCATCTCGAGGGTTAAGAATGGTAACACGATGGCCATGACTGTCGAACGTCGTGTTAGTTTTCTTAGCCGTGCGATCCTATCAAGGAATCCAACACGCGCAGCGCAATCTGACTATTGAGACAAGGTGGCCATACCAGTCGCAGTGTGCGCCAGTGAGTGCGGTCGTCACGGTCGTCACCTCCGGTGCAGTTCAACGTGTATCTGCTTACCTCATCAAGCACGAGACGGCTTCTCAGTCCGAGCCCGTAACTGCCCCACGGGATCGTCGTGTGCTGGCAGAAAAGCGCAGTATACCACTGCGGCAGGCACACTCGGCTGCCATTCTTCCAACATCCCTTCTTCTATACTGTACGTTAGAGATGGGCGCAAGGGAAATTTACCAGGCAAATGGTTGGAATTAACACCCGCCTTTCACTTGCCACTTCCTGGGACTACAGTACTGTAGTCTGCCGAGTCATTTGAAGCGCCCACCTCTGGTAGTCCATACAATATGGCTCAGGATTTCACGCGGTGCCATCTTCCCGAGAGTAGTATGATGCGTGCTGCGCATTTTTTGTGGTTTCCGCGGGCGATGATTTTTCCGACCGGACAAACGATTTACTCGGAGCTTTCCGCGGAGTCGTCTTATCTCCTAACCACAAGGTCCACAACCATACTCATACTTTCCGTTTCCTTATTCCTTGCTTTAAACAGCATGCTGTCGTCTGTCCTTTCAACTACATACTCCACTTCTGCATTGTTACCCCGACAATCCAGGCAGTGCTAGGAGCATTCGGATCGAACAGGCTGTGGACTCGGAGGTACTCAGGCTGACTCGGACACGCCTGGCAATTCGGGGAAAGAGAATATCCAACTGCCCTAGACGAATTCGGATACGGTACTCTCGCTAGTTTCATACTTCTATCCTAGGGGTGCTGCTCCCACACGACCAGCCATCCGTTATGGTTTCTTTCCATTGTCCCGAATTCAGCCGCGGCCGACCAATGATGGATATCTTACAGTATAGTTCCATGAATCGTTCTATGGGCGTTTCGCCATATTCGCATTGATATTCCACTGTCGCCCGTCTCATGGCGACGTGTTCTTCCAGAATTTCCTCCGTCGATTCTTGTGGACTCAGATACATTTAATTATAATACGACTCGGACCATGCACTATCCCGACACCGGTCCATAGTGTCCTGCTGACATTTCCTTGATTTCGTTGGAATATCGAATCCACGAATCCGTGTTTGAACTCTCACATATTGGCCTAACGTCATGCCGTCGTCTTCGTTGCCGAACCGCGTAAAATCTCGGCTTAAGGAGCCCTATTACATACCATGTGGTTGTGCTTGGCACAGCATGTCAGCGTTAGTAGATTGACTTCGCTGGTTGGTCCTGACAAGTCCTGATTGTACATATCGGCCGTGCAGTAGTGCCTCGAAAAATGTAAGTCAAACGTGCTTAGAAATGCTCCCTTCTTACCTCATAAACTACAAAATCAAGTACTTCTTTCTTTCCTCCTTTCTTCGGATGTTAGGCAGTTTGACGCCGATTGTGTTGCTATATCATATTCCTTGGCATAGAAGAGAAGACGACAAAAGGAGCATGCGCGCATGGCGCGGTCACCCTAAACGACTCCGGCTATATCACTAGGATGCAAAAAAAAAGTGGTGTCAATTTCACTTTCCCAAACATTTACAGTATCAACACCAAATTGGTCCGAGATACGCGGGACGCCGCCGGGGTCCCCTGAACGACGATTACTGTATAGCATCAAATGGGCGGACCTTATAGAAGGAGAATTGCCGAGCATCTACTTGAAGATCCAATCGTGTTGACAGGTTCTACAGTAGACTGTCAGTAGTGACGACTCGGACCCAACTCGCCTTGACACGTCAGCGCCACCACGCAACCCTCCATTAAAACCAACACTTACGGGGCGAACTACTACGTAGTATAACAATTTGACTATGTACCGGTATCTCACTCACCAAAAGATCCAATTGACGTGACCCTTCATTCTTTCATTCCTTCTGGTAACTAAGCAACATTCTATAGACACTGACAGACGGCAGACGCACTCTTCGGTCACAAGTTCGATAATTCATAATACTCACCATCCGGGCCAATCAGATACTCGCCGCTTCTTCTGTCAGAGGTACAGTATGATCCAGTAGAAATCGGTATCATAGTAACAGTACATTAATATCATACATCCACCCCTACATCTACGGTTCCGAACAGCTCCCATCAAGCGCCATAGTGAACCCAATTCGACCATCGCTGTAGGGTCACCCTCGTCTCTCTCAACTTTTGTACCATATACTGCAGCGCCCTAGCTGATCTTTCCGAAGGCGAAACGCCATCATCATCTGCACCGCCCGACAGCATCTCCTTGTAGAAGCCCAGGGAAAGGTCCTCTCCGCCCACATCTCCAAGGTCCCACATCGTCCCAACAACGCTTCCGAATCCATAGTACTGCATTGCCGCAGCAAGGTGCAACCCCTCAACAAAATCCGTATCCGTCCCATCCACCAGCTCCGCCGTACGGCCACATGAGAGGACGGCAAGCTCGGTAGTGGAACTCGACAGCGGACGATGTCGAGCAAGGCGATGCGATCGCCACCGTCCAGCTCAAGGGCAGTATCGAATGGTTTCCCTTCTTCACGATGGCTGCGACACGCGAAATGAGCGAGACGGTGCTTGAGAAGCCCATTAAGCACGGCTTCTCGCGTTGCGTTTCCAAACACGAGTCTGGTCGCGGGGACTCCGATGCTCCTGATCACCTTCATATCCCTCGTACCTCGTGGAGACTCGTTGGGTCGGCCTACGAAAAGCAGAGTGGGACCGCCATCGGATGTCGGAGCCGTGGGTGTGCGAGCGGCGATGAGCGCGCCCAGTGACGGCGTATACGAACAGATGTATAGGTCCGAGAAGTATCGCTCTCGACCATCTGTTGACGGAACTGGCCCCATGCATGAAGGGGAAGGGAACAGAACACTGATGTCGGATACCACCAAATTCGCGACTGTTCTGCGATGCCTAATTCGCGAAGTTTGTTGAGGACTGGCTGGCCAACTCGTTCGAAGAGCTCTTTCAATATAGAGCGTAGCTCCTGTTGGTACAGTTCCGACTCCACCGCGTACTTTCTGCGTGCATCCAAAAGCGTGCTTGCCAACGCTTTCGCGCGTTCATAGAATCCTTCGGTCATGGGAATGTGGGACGGCGATGAGTCGTGAAGAACAATGAGAATATCGCAACGCCATTGACAATGATTGATAACAATGATTGGCCCACGGGAAGCAGCGTCCTGGAGCCCACGAAATCGTACAGCCTCCATGAAATTCTCGAAGCCTGGCAGGGCCTTTATTCCTGCGACGATTTCCTGACGTTCGTGCAAAAGTCGTCGCTGCTCCTTGAACGTAGGACTGAAGGTGTCTATATGTTCATGGTCTTCTTCCTCGTCCAATCGGGACCCTACGGCTCGGCGTTCCAAAATTGAGGCATTGACCGTCAGCAGCTTTTGGTTAACCGTTGCAAGTCTGTCTGCGAGATTGGGATTGACGGTGCGAAGTCGCCCTGCGGAAGTGCGAAGGCCATATATTTCGGACCAGATCAACGTCTTGCCTCGTTCGATTGTCTCGACGGCCAATTCTAGTTGACCCTTCTCGATCTGATAGGACGCATAATCCAGCGGTATGTGGATCTCCGAACCCAGGCGGCCAATGGCAGACGACTGCCGTTGGATGGCAAATACTCCGGTAAATGAAAGCTGCAACGCTGACAGGGTGTTCTGATATGCCAGAGTCGCAGTGGGGTGGTCCCACGCTCTTGCAAAAGTTGCCCACCACCATGCGATGCTGAGTCTCTCGGAGGTGGTGGCGGACTCATCCTGAAAAGCGTCTTCGAACATCGATACCGATTTATTTTTATGCTCTGGATCGTGGATCCCGAGAGCGTGGCAGAAGGCAAGCATCCGAAGCAACTTGACGCGACGCATTTGCTTAGGACGCATCTCAAGAAGGTCTCGGGCGATTTCAATCGAATTCTCGAGCTCCTTCTCTCTGCGGTTTCGCATGAAGGATAACAGGAGGGATTGTGCCCTTTGGTGAAGAGAATGAATTGCGAAAGAACGAGGACTGAAGCCTCGCATGTTTGCTGGATATCCTCTTCAAGCGCCAAATTCGGATCATTCCTGTGAATGAATGATTCAGGAACACGACTCGATATAGTGGGGCGTTGGCTAGTTGAAGAATTACTTGGTTCCCAAGGGTGTACGGATATGAGACGATTAGAGCGCCTACGCGAGGTGATAAATGGTGCGAGGACGGTTTGCACCGATGCGAAGTCGTCGTGGTCCTCCACGTAGAATTCCCGCATATTCGGCAACTCATCCGTCGTCCCTCTCAGGGCATGTGCGGCGTGAGATCCAATTTCCTTGGTCACACGGAGGCTCTCCACATTATTGAATATACGGAAAAGGTCCAAGAATAGCGTGTGATCCATATCGTCATGGCCATCTGGAAACGGTGGGGACGCATAGATGTCAAGTTGTTGCACGGAGGGTGTAATAGAAGGCAGGAGTTGGTTGCTGATATCAGTAATAGCGGCCATTTGCCAATCAAACCGCCGGCAGGGGATTCGGAACGCCAGACGACATGGCGTTTCCTGTTGGGAAAATGTGATGGAAACGTCGGTGCCAGAGTAGTGCACCGTTGCTTCAACTCGGAAACTCGGAGTTTTTGCGCGACCAGAAACTCTACAAGTTTGGGATAGTGAACTCGAGATCATTGAAGTATGTAATATAGATGTATTTGGCAGGAGCGTTGATACCGTCCGAAAGTTGTTCCAAATACTCGATATCGCCGTGAAATTCAAAGTGTTTGAGAAACCGAAGGTCAGCAGGTTCTGGTGGAGAATAAGGTGATTCCTTCAAGTCAGAATGAGAAGTCGGAGAAAGGAAATGGACATGGAGCATTTGGAGGCGACTCATTGGGGCAAGGTAAAGATGAGGTATTCTGGTGGGATGTATCCGGTACTCGGTATAGCCTCGAGCTGAATAGAGACGAGGTTCGTAGCCGACAACAGAAGCTGTGGCAATGCCGGTAGAGCAATCCTGTCGTGCGGAGGGTATGTAGGCGAGGGGCTGCTCCGCCGAGAAATTGGTCATGAAGTATAGGCTCGGCTTCGGTTTGTGTTGTGAGCTCCAAATGCTCTAGTTCCGGAAATCGCTCCTGCTGCGTTGCGGTGACCTGTTTTGGCTCGTATTTTGTTGTGGCTAACTTTTCCAATAGCGGCATTGTAACAGTTAGCTGAATTATCCGAAGGCGACTCGGCTGCTGGAGTGCAGCTACGATGCCTTCTACGTCCCCAGCGGCCAGTGGATTTGGCCCTGGGAATACTCCGTATCGCATGACGATCGGCAAGTCAGGCCAACAGTGCAGAGTATTCCTGACAGGAGTTCCGTTGGTGCAGAACAGTTGGAGACCCAGGCGGTTCGTTGCGTGAAAAATGATAGTCCGCCATTTTGGGCACACGTGGGTAAGCCTATGCCATTCCCATGGACGTCCTCGTGAAAGGGCCAGGGCATCCTGACGATAAAACCGGAATATTTCTTCGAGAATTTCTGGAGGGAGATCCTCGATTGTATTAACCATCCCTGAAAATAAATGTCAACTCTCGTTGCATGTATAATAAGAGGGGTGGACCTTACCGGGATTATTTATGTGATACTTTCGAAACGAAAACAACGGTATTCTTGGTGTCTTGTTCCTCAGGAGGGGGGATCTACTGTCATCTGTCAGACACCCATCGATAAAGGAAGAACTAGGGATCTTCCGTACCGTTAACAGTTGGTTGGAAGGCTCAAACAATGAGATATAGTCTCTCCACTTTGCCCACTCGAACACCCAAATGATCAATCTGATTTTACAAAAAAAAACCGATGAGAGCAATAGCCGTACTGGTGAGAGTCAATTATGAGGAGCTATTCTGATTCCAGCGCGACATTTGCTATCCTTATACAGGAAGCTGTCACCGGACACAGCCACATCTTGAGCTTCTCAACAGGGCACGCTGCAAACACATGTACATCGTCACTTGAGAACACTACGAAAGGGATCCCTCGTTAGATGCGTTAGATGCGCCGAGTTATAGAGAGAGCTGCTGCGAGGGTAGTCTTTGTGCGTTCGGGGTCAGCCATGCTACAGCAGTCAAGGACTCGAGTGGAGGCCAGCCACCGGAAGGAATTACCGACTGCTATTTATGGTAACCAATTTTCACACGCCGCTACGCCCGTTCGTTGCTGTCTACCTGGCAGCGCCTCAGTGCCAACACTCAAAACGCCAACCAACACGACGAGGACAACACAATGTCACTTCCACGATCAGACTATGATCCTCGCCGAGTCTGCGTGAACCCATTCCCATCCTCAACAACGTCAACCTAGGCAAGCACCGCCGTGCGTTCGGTGTGTACATCGCTGGTGGCCTCGTAAGCCTACTCTCCGTTCCGTACCCTCTTACCCACTGACCCCATCATTCGTACGACCCTTTTCTCCCAGTTTGCTCTCGGAATCTGGACATTCTTCGATGCCGCTATCCTCTCTGCGCACGCGCACCCACCATATAACGAGCCAAATTACCCAGTACCCGTGCACGTCACCTTCGCAGATTGGGTCCCCGGGCTATGCTCGCTCCTCGGCATTCTCGTCATAAACTTGATCGATAAGGATCGCCTCCGCGGAGAAGAGGGCTTTAGCGACTCGCGCGCCGTCTGGCGCGCACGTCTCTTCCTCTTTGTAGGGTTTGCCCTCATGGCTGGCGGATTGGCAGGCAGTGTGGTGCGTTATTCCTTCTCTCACCGAGAGTTTGGAGGTCGAATGATCATGCATATAGGCATTACTGGTACTCAAGTATATCATTCCCGGGTATCCAGAGCAGTATCAGTACTACGGGTACGCCAACGTCGCAGAGAACGTGTCCTTATGCTTTCCGCAGTCGTGCTCTGGATCGCGCAAAGCGGAAATGGCGAGTACGAGTACAATCTCTCGATTTGATCTGATGCGGGTGCAATTATTTTGTAATCTTACCTCGGAATCCCTGTATACGTCTCGGTCGCGGGTCTCTAATACCTATTGCTTTTGGCCTTCTTCTCATCTAGGAAATAATAAATGATGCAACAGAAGATCGGCACCGCAGCCTCAAGCCGTCTGCAAACCGTCTGAGTCTCCCACGTGCTAATTCAGGCACATGAACGGTCGCACAGGCCGCTCGGCTAAAGATTATGCGAAGCGCAGTTCGGACCTGAGAAGAGAATCATTCATTATCATGGACCGCCCGTGCAGTACACCCGCATTGATAAATGCGCCAAAAATAGTCGAGTGGAGATGGCCAGCATGGGATATCTTAGTAGAGGTGCTAATTACAATACATGCCCAGACCCTATTACAGGAATGAACGTTGAACTTCTCGACTAGCCCGGCAAACAGAAACATATTGTGCTCGATCGGAAACGGGACACTTAACTTCTACTTGCCGGGCTCAATTTTCCTTTCCCCAATATCAAAGCAGCAACCACACTAACACTCTTCGCCTCCCTCACTATGCCGGTATACGCGAAGGACCTGCAGCGTTTGATTGATCCCTGAAACAAGGTAAGATTAGATGGGCCGAGAAGGAAGACTGATCACGGGAAGTCTTGTCGACTCACTGTGTTGGAGGCGTAAGAAGTGATGTGCCGTCGAGCGAATGTCTCGGTAAAATCTGAAGCCTGTCCCTTCCACGTAAGTAATCTATTCTATACAGGCCTTTACTGCGCTCCTCTTCGCTCTGGCATCTCTTTCTGAACGTGTCCCTGATCGCCGTCTGTTCTCCACGGGCGAACGTGCCTAATTCGCGTTTGGAAGATGGCTTCATCAAGTCTTCGTGTATCGCCCTCAGGACATCTTGAACAGTGACCTCAGTACCTTGAGAGTCGCTTGAAGCAAGGCTGATGACTTGCGGATACCCTTGGAAGTACTCTAACCTTAGCGTTTGCGTGTGTGGGTATACAGCGGGGGAGGACATTTCTTCATTTGGGAGATCATAGTCGTAATCGGGGGACTCGGTGACCTCGAGCCTGAGAAGGTACTTTGTCAATACTGGGTGTATGTCCAGTTGGACTGGCCCTCCCTTGTATCGAAACAATTAGTGCTTTAATTCCAGCTCCGATGGAAGACATCGCACATTCAAGTCGGCTGCTGCGTAAAATATTGCCTTATTCTCGTCGGAAACCGGGGCCTCATTATCCGCCGGGTCACGTAGGATTGCGGCTGTTTAAACCAGTGTTTAGCTCCTGCATTCTTTGAAGTGTTACAAGACACACCGCCATTTTCAATGAGTAAAGGAACTTTTTTTTCTCGTAGGAAGTTTTCTACTGCATCCGCGGTCAGGGTTTCCTAGGGAGGTGCACCGCGGTTTACTTCAAGTATAAGTTCCAGCTTTTTGACTTGGACATACCACGCCCTCGATTAATTGGAGGTCATCATCATGGGCAATGGCGATGATGTCCTCGGCCGCTGAGACATCCTCACCACATTTCTTTGACCCGGTAAGTACAATTTAAATGAGCACTCATACCCAGGTGACGAACCTCTATGATATAGTCCAAAACTCCGACGAGTGGATCGCGATACTGGTATCAAGGCGTCAAGTTACCTTCTCCATCACCTCACACAGGAAGAGTACCCACCTTAGAATTACCTGGAATTCGTGATACTTGTATCTCATCCTCTCGACGGTTGTCAGGGTCGTAAGGAAGGGGTTCTGCTGCAGCCCGGAGGTATTTGGTCCAAAAGAAACGGCGCTTTGCTCTGAAGCCCCTGATGAAGACGCATTGATTCTCGGGTCCCTCAAAAAACTAGCATGATGGAAAAAATTTAGTTCGTGGAGACGGAAAAATACGCGGGAGAACAGACCGAGTCATTGTGATGATATTCTACGCTTCCACGATTGTTGCGCCAAATAAATTGTGCCCCACCGCCATCGAACTTTCGGGCCTCCAAAGATACTGCCGTAGCATCCGAGTCCCTTGACATGGTGCCGTCGAACGCAGCAGCAGCCCAAGATTTAGCCAAGGTACAACCAGTTACAAGGATGAGGTCTTCCATATTCTCAACGGGTAACCCCTCCTTCCTTGACCAGCGGAGCCAGTTGTCCACGTTATCTTTGATGTAGTCCTCGAATAACTTTGTGCGGATAACATCCTCGGAGTGGGCTCCGTGAGGAAGAGATAAAAGTGCTCCATGACTCTGAGCCCAGCACTCGTACGTTTGACCCATAGAACTAAAAGTTATAAGTGGGATAAAAGCTGTGCAGAACAGGACAATTACTCACTCATCGTGTGTGTTAGCACGAACATTATCTACTTTGGACACATGAGAGTGGTACTCCTCTTGGCGAACCTCATTGCGACGGACATTGTCGAAATGTTCCGGGTTAAGGGGCTTGTATCCCTCTGGTATTTCGATGAATGTGTTTGATGGATTGTCCCGAGGAAGTTTCACGTTGAACATGCGCATGAATGTCCCATTTTCTAGATAGCCAACATCGCCGATCGAAACGTGGCCGGGATCTTTGAAGAGACTGTCAACAGGGTTTGGATTCCACAAAGCGAGGCCGTAATATTGGGACGAGAGTTGCTCCCGGTAAATGTTAGATGGCTGGTTTACTGGCATGATGGAAGGAAAGCGTAAGTGTACATGTGGCGTCCATACGAATACGTATGTGGCGAGTTGCTGTGGGCGTCAAAAAGGCTTCTTACCGAATGAAGCGCACGGACAAGCTGAGGCTGCGTGGGCAAAAATAGAGGGACCAATCTGAAGAACATTCAAGGTGGAATTTGTTCTTGCCGCAGAGATGGATATCTTTCTTTTTTTAAATACGCTGGGGCTGCTGCGGTCCGTTCAAGTCTGACAATTTTTTGTAATTTTTTGGGTTGTTTTCGAACCGCGTCAACCCATCAGTCTATCGATTGGAATCTGCATCTGTCTCCCACAGTCATCTTTCCTGTTACCCCTGACTATGCTTCTGTATCTTCAGCTCTAATTCAAGTGGCCACCCCCGCAGCGGTACAGCAGAAGAGAAACTGAGAAAGACCTCGCGAGACCAAATGCGATAAGAGTCATAAGACACTGCATCTTTTCTAACACCTGGACAAATATGTGGGGAACGTACTACCGTAGCCATTTTTAAACGGCTAATAAGTGGCTACTTTGAATGCTCCTAATCTTTTCTTTCTGTTTCTGTCCTCCCAGACTCACTTGCACGCCCCGATCACACTCCACCCGCATTATTCGTAAGACCCGGAAGAAACTGCGTTTTGCACGAAAACCCCTGATAAAGACGCATTGGTTCTGAGGTGAAGGTCCTTGGACAATCTAGTACAACAACAGAAACATAAGTTCACGGAGAGGAGACATACTGGGGAACGAACCGGTCGGAATGACTGTTGTGATATTTTACGTTGCCACGAATAGTGCTCCAAAAATATTGTGCCCCACCGCCATTGAACTTTGAGGCCTCCAAATATATTGCCGTGGTATCCTCATACCTAGACGTGGTGCCGTCGAATGCAGCAGCACCCCAAGATTTAGCCAAAGTACAACCAGTTACAAGAATAAGGTCCTCTATGTTTTCGACGGGCAACCCCTCCTTCTTTGACCAGCGGAGCCAGTGGTCCACATTATTTTGATGTAGTCCTCGAATAACTTTATCTCAACAACATCCTCGGAGTGGGCCCCGTGAGGAAGATATAAAAGTGCTCCATGGCTCTGAGCCTGGCACTCGTACATTTGACCCATGTCCCTACTAATGCAAAAATATAAGTGGAGTTAAAGCTGTACAGACATGATAATTGCTCACTCATCGGTATCGCTTTTATAATCAACATTATCTACTTGGGACACATGATGAGCTTGGGACACATGATGAGAGAGGTAGTGTCCTTGGCGAAGCTCGTCACGATAGACGCAGTCAAAATGTTCCCGTTTAAGGGGCTTGTACCACTCCGGTATTTCGATAAATTTGTTTGACGGATGGTCACGAGCAAGTCCCACGTTGAATATGCGCATGAATGTCCCATTATCTAGATAACCAACATCGCCAATCGAAACGTGACCGGGATCTTTGAAGAGACTATCAACAGGTTTGGATCCCACAAAGCAAGGCCGTGATATTGGGATGAGAGTTGCTCCTGGTAAATGTTAAACGGCTGGTCTATCTGGGCTGACCGTCCTTTCTATCGGGATTATTAGTCCTTTAATTCTTGCTCCAAGCGACATCGTATTCAATGCAGCTGCCGCTGTAAAAAAACTTACCTTTTTCTCTTGGGGAACCGGTGGCTCATTATCCGCAGGGTCGCGTAAAATTGCGGCTATCGAGACTATAGTCAGCCCCTTCTACGTTGTTGTACCAGTACAGGACACGTACAACCATTTTTAACGATCAAAGGCATTTGCTTTTCACGTAAAAATTCTCTATTGCATCCGCAGTCAGATTTTCCTATGCGCGGGCATTGCTGGTTTATTTAGGGTATAAATGCTAGCATTTTGACTTGGACATACCATGCCTTCAAGAAGCCGAAGGTGATCGTCATGGGCAATGGCAATGATATCCTCGGCTGCCGAGGTGTCCTCGTTACATTTCTTTTGGTATGCTGAGTGCTATTAAAATGAGCGGTCATATTCAGGCGGACAAACCTGCATGATGTAATCTAATACCCCGACGAGCGGGTCGCGATACTTGTACCAAGGCGTCAAGATTTCTCTCCTCATCGCCTCATACAGGATAAATACTTACCTTTGAGCTATCTGGAATCCGTGTTACTTGCATCTCGTCCTCCGACAGTCGTCAGGATCGTCAGGGCGGGTTCTGCTGCAGCCCGCATTGGTATGGTCCGGAAAAAAGTGCGCTTTGCACGAAAACCCCTGATAAAGACGCATTGGTTCTGAGGTAGAGGTCCTTGAACATTCTAATACGACAAAGAAAACGTGAGATTACGGTGAGGAGACATAGCCTAGGGAACGGACCGGGTCTAAATA
>WTXE01000342.1:0-24958 GCA_022496225.1 Russula aff. rugulosa BPL654 | reverse complement strand
TGGGAGACACATGACCCAAATATCCACCTCCGTCCTACCAATTTGAAGGGCTTCTTTTACTGCCCGTACACACAGGTCGTGCTCCTCGGCTTTGTCTGTTTCTCCTGCCCGGGTCTTTTTAATGCGTTGAATGGACTCGGTGCAGGAGGTCAAGTAAACAGCACCACAAGCGCTAACGCCAATTCAACGTTGTATGCGACATTTGCTCTTGCAGCCTTTTTCGCGGGGTCCGTATCTTTCATCCTTTCTTGTCCCCCACACTGACTCACCCTAGTTCTATAAATAACGTCGTTGGCCCTCGAATGACCCTCTTTCTAGGAAGTTCCGGATACGCTATCTACATCGGGTCATATCTGTAAGCGCCTATCACCCATGTAATCGGAGCCTACTAATTGCCCCTCCAGCGTCGTCAACATCCATGAGAACGCCGGAGGATTCGTTATTGCAGCCGGGGCTATGCTTGGCTTCTGTGCTGGCTTGCTTTGGACTGCCCAGGGATCGCTCATGCTTGCGTATCCCACTGAGGATCAAAGGGCAAATCCATCGGAATTTCTGGTCTATCTTAATTTGGGTGGAGTTGTCGGTGCTGCAGTTTCCTTGGCTAGGAATTTCCATTCAGAGGTCCGCCTTCACACTGAATTTTCCTACTCATCGCTCACGCGTCGTGGTCGCTCGTAAGGCGAACCGAGGTGAGCTCTTGTTACATCCCGACGTAATCATCTAATCATCCACCCAGTTTCCAATGGCACATATGTGCGCTTCCCAATTACTGTAACTGCAGACATTTCTCACCATGTTGTGATAGATCGGTTTCATGATTCTTACAGGAATGGGCACCCTTATTCCTCTTTGCATGGCAGACCCCGACAAGATGATTCGAACTGATGGCACCAAGGTGATGACACCCCGTCAGCCATCTTGGAAGACTGAAATATATGGTCTATACGTTGCTTGCGTACCGACCCGCTTATCGTGCTCCTCTTTCCGATGTTTCTTGCTAGTAATTGGTTCTACACATGGCGTGAGTTGGGCTGCATCCCAAGTCACTTATAATCCATTTACCCCGTTGTTTAGAGTTCAATGACTATAACGCCGCATTGTTCAATATTCGTGCGCGGTCGTTAAACAACCTCGTTTATTGGATTTCCCAGATTCTAGGCTCGGTTCTATCGGCCTACTCCTAGACCAACACCAATTTCGACGTCGGGCCTCGTGCTTTCGCTGCCTGGACGATACTTCTTGTCTTCGTATTAATCGTCCACATATGGGCTTTTTTCTACCAGCGGTACGTCGTCTGCCTTGCCCCCCCCCCCATTCCTGCTAATTGAAGCTGTGAAGTACCTACACGCGCCAGTCTATCCCACCTTACGCGTTGAAAATGGATATCTATGACAAGGGTTATACAGGCCATCTTTTTTTGTACATTTTTTGTGGCATTCTCGACTCTATGTGGCAGACAACAGCATATTGGATGATGGGTGCCATGTCAAATGATCCGGCGAGGCTTGCATATTTTTCCGGATTTTGTAAGTAATTTTTTATGGTAGCCCTTTCCCTTTGAACGTCGTGGTGCTAAATTTGTATTATTTCCAGACAAGTCCATACAATCGGCTGGGGCTGCGGTGTTTGGCGCGCGGATGCCATGAAAGTGCCGTAAGTGCGGTAGCTGGTGCTTACCTGTTTGATTGATTTGATGGAGACTCCCAGGTACATGAATCTATTTCTTTCAACATGGGCACTCCTCGTCGCGGGACTCGTATTCTCATTGCCCATGATTCATCTTCGTGTGAAAGACCACACGGACGCTGAGTGCGAAGATCTGTGAGTTCCCCCATCAGCTTCTCGTAGGAGGTTCGCATTAACATAGTGAAGCTCGCACATGGATGAGTTTCAATCCGGCTGATCTCGAACAAGCAGTAACTTACTGACGGACGTGGTCTTCCTCTTTAAGGTTGGTTTGGGTTAGGATACTAGAATTCATGGTGGGAACTGTACAGTGCTTCTATATTACTCGAGATATCCCATATAGACTACTGCTTGTAATGGAACTAAGAATAGGACAAGTTTCTAGAGCTCTATACTGTGAACTGTTTGTTGCGATGGAGACTCAGCATGCCTGAGTTAAGTTACAAGCGGAAAGGTGGCATCGCACTTGAGTACTGTAACGGACAAACCGAGAAATTGGCGATTGCGACACGTCGCATCAGACACCTGTCACAGTTTTTTTTTTTCAGGAGTCGGTATCTGCAAATGCTCAAAAAATCGTAGTCAATGTGTCCTGATCGTCGCCACCATCACCCATGGCATTTAGCGCCTTGAGGCCAGGCCCGTTTTTCCCAAACGTGAATCCCACCCAGACCCCGCGTGTAAAAGGTTCGTCCTTTTCTCTTAGTCGATCCACGTTACGCTGTTTCTCGCGTACCTCGGCATACTTGGCCATGTCTTCGGGCGAGGTGAAGTCATCATAGTATCCCGTGTCTTCGTCGGAATCGAGAGCAGGAACGAAAGGTGCCGGGGCACCACGAAGGCCATCCCATGGTACCACTTTGAAGAAGGGATGGACACGAACTGCATCAAGAGTGCAATACCGCGTGCTTGTGTGTGCGATGAGTCTAAGCAGAGCGTCAGAAAACACATATTATGCAACTCGCGGGGATTCATACCGAGTGATAGCGTCCCACGCAACGTCTGTCAAATTGAAAATCAAGTCTTCGGGTTTGTCATACTCAGGACGTCGTAAAACTTTGGTCCAATTCTTGAGATTGGTCCATGTCTCTTCTGGTGTACCACCACTGAAAGGGGAAAGCCTGCAAGGAACTCAAACAAGATACACCCCAAAGACCAGTAATCAACCGCGTAAGAATAGGGCTTTCCGCGCAATACCTCGGGCGCCATGTAGTCCGGAGATCCAACGATTGAATCTGCGTAACGAAAATCCTCATTTCGAATAGAACGATACAGAGAGCGCCGTTCCATTGTGGAGCGGTGCACAATTTGGTTATCTTTAACTTTGTCCAGCTGTAACAGGTACTCGTTAGCGGGTGTCGAAAGAGAGTGCCGGAAGAGAGAGAGGAGGCAAACGAACTTTGATCTTGAGAGATTCGATGCGCTTCGGGTTGAGGGCACCCGTGGCGAGACCGAAATCGGTGAGTTTCACATGGCCACTAGAGTCGACAAGGAAGTTCTGTTGTGGATGAATTAATCAGTAAAGTATATGTCCTTCACAAAGCTCATAGCGTACCTCTGGCTTGAGATCCCGATGTATGTACCCAAGCTTGTGCAGCTCGCAGACGGCTGCAAACATTTCGCTGATATAAAAGCGCGCATGTTCCTCTTTGAGCACACCCGAATTATTTAGTAGTGTCCGAAAATCTCCTCCAGGAACATATTCCATCGCGAGGTAGACATGCTCTGCATCTTGAAAGGGCATACAGCAAGCGGACCAACCAGGGAGTTTTTGTCGCGGTGAGAATGTCTCGCTCTACGAGGACGTGTCGAACCTAGGAGACCTCTCGTCAGAGAAGTGATATAGCCGAGGAAGGAAGTAAGGGGCGTACCTCGTCCATCTTGAACAGTGTTCGTTTGCGCATTTTTTTTAGAGCGCATACCTCACCAGTCTCTTGCTTGCGTGCCAGATACACGTCGCCATATCCGCCCTGTCCGACTTGGGCTATGATATGGAATTGCTCCACTCGCAACTTTGCGCGCCTTCTCCGCAAAGGACACGCTCACGTCCACAGTAAGACTTGAACTCTCTATTGTAGTCCAAAGGGGTGAGGTTACGTGAGGCTGTATCGTCATCGAATTTTGCCCGACGCTCTTTGCGAGCGCTGATATAACCTAAAGTTGGAAGTAGTAATCGAGGAAATCTGAGAGATGGATTTAGCATAGATTGAATTTTAGCACGGTAACACGTGCATAACTGGGCCACGGTAGACTTGCGGCGAACCTCAGACGATTCAAGGAGCTCACGTTCCCACAGCTGGAATCTGCCATTCTTGAGGGTTGTGCCGGGACGTGCCAGTGGGGAGTCCGTGACAGTATCATTGGAAAGGGGGGCAGTAATGAACATCAGGAAGCCCGACGATGGCAGAGCTCTTGCTGGCCCGGGTGTCCATGTGAATATCCTGTGGGGTTGGGTACCTGAGATGAGATGATGAGAATGACGATTAGAACGGGAACGGAATCATAGCGCATGATCATGATCATGTAAGCATCAACTAAGCATCTTGTAATAATGATGTCAGGTTTTCTAGTTTCACTGAACGTTATCGCAAAATTCACCTTTACTCAACATTACCCAGCGATGACTTCGAATCTCCTTCAAGGCGTTTTGAAGCATTCAGCTCACGAACGTCTCGATGCTCTCGTCCACGACAGAGACGATGATTCGGACGATGAACTTGTCACGTCGTGCGTTCCATCCTGCATTTCTGTTGCGCTGCAGTACCTCTTAAGATGCCTAGTTTTCTCCTCCAGGAACACCTGCACGCTCTCGCCCATCAACGCGGCCCTCATCACCATCTCGCGGGGCACCTAGCCGTCTCGCCCAAAGAGTTGCACTTACAGCATCCGCCAAACAGTCTACCGATCCCCTCAGGGTATTCCCGACCGAGATATGTCAGCGGATATTCACTTTACTGGATATCAGTGACCTCGCACGATGCGCGCGTGTCTCTCGGAAAATGGCGCAAGAGTCAGACCCTAAATTATGGTGTGTGTCGCGTTCGCGAGCTCCATCCGGTCTGATACAACGCCTGGGCCTACCCAGTTTGGTTTCAACACTATAGAAAGGAGAATTTTACGACACAAGCGTGCCTCAAGGAAAATGGACGAAGCGTGAATCAAAGCAGAATTGGGTACAGTGCAATTTGAACGTTTTCGCTTTCGCATGTTAACAAAGTCACTAGTCGGCCATGTATGCACAAATGATCTCAAATCGCTCGCCACCTCTCGGCCCAGTCCGGTCCCATTCAGGACATGCTTCACCTGCGACATCTGGATACCTGACCCCTCGGGAAATCCGGGAGGAGCGTTGGCGTCTTGAAGCCGAAGCGGTTGAAAAGCCGGGTAAGATAGAAATGCGAGAGATGTACAAGGAACTTAATGGACGCAAGTCAAAGGCTAAAGGCAAGCTAGGAGGTACAGTCGGTATAAGAGACAAGGGTGGGTGGACAGGAAATTTAGGTGATGGATGGGATTAGACCAAATCAAAACACTTTAGAGTGTGTTTAGTGCAAATTGATTGATGTGTGAAATTCTATTGCAAATTGCTGCTGTTGCCCACCACCTGGGTGACAGTGACAACATTTTCACTTTCTTTGAAACTTTTCCCCCCAAATGCCAAAATGAAGTGATATGCAACTGAATGAAGTACTGGCTAGGTGCTGGTGGGTGTCTAGGAATAAGGAATCTGGAGAATATATCTATTGTTCTGGACCAAATACATGTATATACTGTAACTAAGTGGTCATGAGTAAGCAGCTAGGCAGTCAGCTGCCTTATGTGGATGCATAGCCCCTCAACACTCCCTTTCAGATGGGTGCTAGACCCATCATCCCCAGCCAGAAATGGCCCTAATGAAACCAAATGTAGTCTAATATAATCTAATATTAGTTTCGATTAGACATTTGACACCTCTCTAGTTTTAATTAGCTAAAATGCGAATCATACCAAATAAAATGCAAATTGTATCAAATGATCGGATCTAATGATCTACATCATATGAAATCAATTGAAATCAGACCAAATCAGACCAAATCATTCGTTTTTTTTAATTGATTTGATACAATTTAATTTTTGTGAATGGGATCAAATCCCGGCAATTTACATGATATCTAATTGTATCTAATTGTACCAAAGTGCTAAAAGAATCGTGTCCGAAGTCCTGCGGTGCTATTATTGTCTGTGAAACAGCCAAGGGGTGAGGGGTGAGGGGCAGGGGGTGGGAATGCGTCTTGAAGGTGGTGCCCATAGTACCTACAGTGAAGAAAAACGGTCAATAGAGCTAAATGAAATAATATAATCTCACGACTCACTACGGCTGGGGCTCTCGCGGTGCCCTACGGGGAGGACGTGACCTCTTTTTTATCTGAAAGAGTAGCATTAGTATATGATGCTAGCATATACAGTGACAGTAACACACACAACTTACCTCCACGCTCTCTGCTAGTCACCAAAGCGATAGGGTAGTTAGTACTCACCGAGAGCCGCACGTCCTTTTCACAGTGTGGAATGGAGCACATATGGTGTACGGTGCGTGTGTGTGCACAGGCACGTGAAACGTGGTTGTCGTGTGTTGGTACAAGAGGGCGAGTGGTCGTGGCAATTGAGGACTCACTCTTGGCACACAAAAGTTCCTTGAGGATGCATGAAATTGAGACAGCATCAAACAAGAAGAGAAATAGTTCAACATTGCATGCTCCATATCAGCGATGACCATACCCATTTTGGCCAACTTTGCGACCACCTTCTGGCCGGGTAGCAGTCAGGTGAGAAACACTGAAATGGTAGGAGACCTTACCAAGCATAGGCGCATCGAAGAATCGCCCACACCGACATTAATGTCAGTTCACAGTGTTGGCGATGGCTCTCAAAGGCCGATTTAAGCATCCAGATCTATAAATATGCACGTCGCATGCAAAGGCTATGCTGTCTAGCGCACTTAGCCCAAGGCATATCTGGAGGATGAGATGGGCAGTAGAGTCACATATGTCACTGGCACCACAGCATGCCGCGAACCCCGAAAGGACAAAGATTAAAAGAACCTAGAAAGAAGGAAGGAGGTCACCATTTGACCAGAAGTCAATACACATAGCGGCTCGGCGGCTCAGATTGGCATTGTATCATTTGGTCGAAGTGCAGCAAAATGGAGGGGGCACAGCCGCACAGGCAGCCTGAGGCAGGGCAAACTAGGACAGAACTGGGGAGGGAAACCCGATTGTAAGGGTCCATCCTAGCACATTTAATAGGCTGTCTAGATTCCAGCGAAGAGAGAGAGATAGCACTGGCAAGTTGGGGTGAGGGAGCAAGGAGATGGAAAAAAGCAACGTGCGTCGACCCCTAACTAGCGCGATGAATCAACGATATGCGTGACGTGTGATGGCAAGCATGTCACACAAGTTGTTTTTTTTGGCAAAGTTGGGTGATCTAGCGTGCGTCGTGGTCTTTGTTGGGGTCACCAAGGGGTTCCCACCGAGAGCAGTTAGAAAAATATACAGGGTAGTCTCTGCCAAATTTCCAATATCATCCCAGGGTTTTCCGATAACGGATCTTCTTCACACGCCCTCTATCAGCTGTTTGGTTGGAAGACAATACAGCGCGTAACAGCGGCAGAACTTTGAGCTTGAATCCACGATCAATAGAGTGGTGGTCGACAGTTGTGAGAATTTTGGGCTAGTTGCCTCCGATGATGCGACATCGTTTGACGGCCTTATTGACATCAAGAAAGAGGTGAGGAGCCTTGCGACGAATTGCTGGACCTCACACTCCATGATAGCGATGAGGTCGGTGTTGAACACATTCTATGCAACCTTGACATTGATCCTGCACTTCTGCACTGGGCCTTCCTTCCTTCGCTCTCCCAACTTGGCTTCCCCACTTGCCTGTCTCATGTTGCATGCTTCCATATTTGTTACTCTGTATCTGTATATTTTCACATATAGATACAGTATCAGTCCCTGTGTAAGATGTAGTACTGCATAAGATGTTGGGTCCGGAACCGTGAGATCGGGAAGGAACAAGACACTGCTCCGATGGAATTGCTCAAGAGGGACTTTGAGGGAGAGCACATAGATGCTCCATGTTGAAAAGTATCCCAAGCATGACAGGCACATGTATGAGCGCATCAATGACACGAGCAATGTGCTTATGCCCGACTCCTCGTACACCTCGCGTTTTTCTCAAGTGCAACACGGTGGCCTTGCGAGCTTGTCTCCCCAGCAGCCTTGTACGCCCAGACCTGGTGGGAGCTCGACTGGGTCCGGGCATGCGGTCAATCGTCAGTCATTGTGGTGTGGGCGTGGCCAAGACTCAGAGCTGCTTGATGGAGAACGCGAGCAGGCAGCAGACGCGAGAAGAGTGTGCCCACAATGATGGAGGTGTGAAACCAGGGCAAACCTGTTGACAGAGGTTAAAGGAGCACGCACACAGATCGGGCACATGCACGAGCGCGCATCAATGACATGGGGAACATGGCAACATGCTCATGCTTGGTTCCTCATACACCTTGTGTTGCTCGAGTGCGACACAGTGGCCTTGCGAGCTTGTCCATGGTAGCATTTACACCCGGACCTAGTGATGGAGAACACGAGCAGGCAGCAGGCGCGAGAAGAGTGCGCCCACGATGATGGAGGTGTGGGAACTGGGACAAACCTGTCGATGGAGGTTAAAGGAGGACGAGAAGGACGAGGATGTCGGACGATCCCGTGACCTTGAAATCGGTCTCAAATCGGTCTCACGTGCCCCGCCCAGCTCCAGCCAATCAAATCGGTCGAAATCGGTCGCCACCCCCTGTTGCTGTCTTTGTGTCAGCAGTGGGGCGCAAAGCACATGGCCGTCATCTTTCTCGCTCACCACGCTGCCGCTCGTTCCTGCCGCCTCTGCTAGTACAATGCTACTCTACACAACTGTGAGATAGCTGAGCGATACTCAAAGACTGCAACAGACACAGATCGGACCAGTACAGTATGCTTGACTTTCCTCGGTGTTGCATCTCACCACACACTCAACCACCGTCTCATACTCGTTTCTCTTTTATGGCCTGGCCTCTGTCACTCTCGAGTCACAAGTCGCAGTTCAGTCCTATCCAGTCCACGTGGCCGACATGAGTCACTCCGGGATGCTGCTGTGTGGCAACCTTGAGTTTGATGTAACATTTATAGAGAACAGATAGGTATATAGAACATGTAGGACATCTCAAAGAAAGATATGTTTATATTGCATCGTACCAAAGAAATGTGTGCTATATAGAGTCAAGTGACGCAAAGGGGGACTACGTTATTACAAAGACATGAGAAGCCCTACCTTCAGAACACCTCTCAGAGGCCTACAGCTGCGCGGTGCAGAATATCGATTTACACTTACGATCTCGAAGACGATCTGATCTGATGCTTTGATTTGATTTGTTCCGATTACACGATATTTGATATTACTAACTATCTACTAATCAAAACCTAATCAAAACAAATATTTATATTTTATCTAATATCATTTCATTACATTAGATAGGATTATGTTTCACTCGATCTGATTTGTTTCCATTAGGGCCATTTCTGGCTGGGCATCATCAGCAAACACAGAATTGGTGTCATAGCAAACCTTAATTTTGTAGATGTTATAGCATGTCATACAAGCTCATAGCATGTTCATAGCAGTAAGAAATTTCATAGTATCCATAGGATCTAGGGTCATTACACATACATGTAACAACATAACCCTCAGGTTGGTTTTTTCAACACTGCACCCCATAGGGAAAAGCACGGGCCGCCCTAGGGTTTTTTTCGGAGACCAGCACCCGCACCTGCACCCATGCCCACGCGTGCAGGTTTTCACATAGGATTTTGAGCATAATGGCAGGTTCCTGCACACTAAGGTGGCGGGTTCCCGTACACTATGGTGGTGGGTCGATGCAGTATGATTACACTATGTACTATGTACAATATATTCTACCTATTGTGATACAACAAACAACTCAAAATGAGTGCTACACGAGCACAACAAGTGCGTTGAAACAACAACACAGCCTACACAGGCACAGCACATGAGTGACACCATCATTGGCATCTGGCTCCAGCATGCGTAGCCTGCATTGCGTGGTTTGACAAGTCAGGCATCGGGCTGTGTGCAGCGAAGGCGAGTGGGTGCAAAAAGTGGGTGTCTAAGTCTGTGCGACTGTAGCTCTAGCTAGAGCTAGACGGCGGACGCGCATGGCGCATGCTGCATGCACAGTCACATACCAACATGACTACGACAAATGACGTGTCAGTGGCGTGGTAGGGCAGGCGATCGGTGCATCCAAATAGTTGGCTGCATCACAGTGTGGCTTGGTTGCCGAGCAATTGTAGCAGCGGCTTGAACTGCACTGGGAAGCGTGAGTGTGGGACGAGTGGGCCTAGCATTGACTTACAACTTGAGGGACTTGAGGAACAAATGTGCAGAAGAAAGCAGACAACGTGCAACCTAGAAGAAGCATGGGCACCGCTGCAAGGGTGTCGACATTTGAGCACAGTGGGTGGGTGAAGTCCCTTGCAGAGTCAACATCAACAGACGATGGGGAAAGGGGGGGCACACACCATTGACAGGCTAGCAAGCCTTTGAAATCATTGCAAGACAGTGCGCAGGCATGGTACATGCAGTTACATACCAACACGACTACAACAGATGACATGTCAACAAGGCAGGGCGGGTGATTGGTGCATCCTGATGCATCCACTGGCAGATAGTCAGCTGTGTCACCAACTCACCATGTGGCTTGGTTGCATCAAAGCCACTTGGAAACCTCAAAGTTCTTGGCATTGACAAGGTTGGTGGCGAGGCACGAAGCATAAATAGCAGACTCGTCCTTAACAGATGGGACTGGTGCCAGCTTTTTGGTATATCGAGGCGAGCGGCTGTGCAAGCTGACTAGCCTCAGCTAACTTGAGAGGAGGAAGATTGAGGCATCACTAGTAGGGACCTCACTGTGTCTTTGAGGAAAGTTGTCGTCCGGGCTTCATGATGAAAGATAGAAAGATCAGTTCACATATGGGCTGAACAAGTGGCAGTACATACCATTCAGTTCCTTTGTTGCCCATGCTGACACTTTGCAGCTCGAGGATTGGGAGGTTTAAAAGGTTTGGAGGCCCAGAAGTTGAGATTGTCGAAGCAGTAGAGACTAGTGATGGGCGCGGGTAACCCGTGGGTTTTTTGGAGCATACCCCTACCCCTACCCACAAAAACCCTACCCTTAGCCAGGGGTCTGGGTTTCTTAAGGGTCTGCAAGAATCATACCCCTACCCCTACCCACAAAAACCCGTACCCTTAGCCAAGGGTACGGGTTTCTGAAGGGTCTACAAAATCATACCCCTACCCGTACCCACAAAAAACCCGCACAAAAACCCGCAGAAACCCGCAGAAACCCGCACCATATTCAGACACTGTGGCTTTCTAATGAGCCCAAGAACATCCAAATCAGCACAGAAATGAAGGAGATACAACTCAAACATTGTTTTGACCATATTTTCTTTGTTTCTGGGCCAATTTGAATGTTCTTGGGCTCGTTGAAAAGCCACAGTGTCACCACACCAATACCCCTCTATACCCCTCTACGGGTACGGGTTTTTGCGGGTTTTTGAAGGTAAAACCCGTGGGGTAGGGGTTTTTAGAAACCAAAAACCCTTACCCCACGGGTTTTTGAGGGGTTAGAAAATCTCTACCCGTACCCGTACCCAGTGAAACCCGTACCCCTAACCCGTACGGGTTTTCAAAACCCGTGCACATCACTAGTAGAGACATCAACGAGAAAGAGTTGGAAGATTGAAGAGGCTGTGTGGCTTGGATGATGACTGGTGAGACGTCTGGTGCGACAGATGAAATGAAAAAGTTGTTAAGTTGCATGTTTGGCATTGCTTATAATGGTTGAACGTACCAATGGTTCCTCAGTATTCCTGGTACTGTACTGTACGCATTTCCAACACTTCGCTTAAATGTGCTTCTTCACAGCATTTTGGCTTGGCCAGTGTTGTTCTTGCCCCTCTCGTCAACTGCACCACTCAAATGTACTACTGATGCCGGCACCATGACAGTCCTGAGTGAGTAGTTGTTGTTTTGTAGGGTGGGATCATTGACGGTATGCCCCCCCTTTTTTTTTTTTTCCTATACAGCTTTCGCTTCTGTTCTCAAGAATCTCAAGACGGAATACTACAAGCAGAGACTGGCCAAATTCTAGTCGGTCGACTTCTCCGATGCTGGCTTCACATTCGCAGACGGTGCCATCAAGGAGACAGGTGTACTGGTAAAAAAAGTATACCCATGCTACAGCAGTACTGTATAGTGTGGGTCCAACGAAGGACATATATAACTGTAAAAAAAACTACAGTTTTCACAGCAAATGTGTATCATTAGAGAGTTACAGTTTTTACAGCAAATATGTATCATTAGAAATACAGTTTTCACAACAAATGTGTATATTAGAAATACAATTTTTGTATCTTAGAAATACAGTTTTTACAGCAAATATGTAGATTAGAAATACAGTTTTTACAGCAAATGTGTAGATTAGAAATACAGTTTTTACAGCAAATGTGTATATTAAAGATACAGTTTTTATAGCAAATGTGTAGATTAGAAATACAGTTTTTATAGAAATGTGTATATTAAAAATACAGCACAAATGTGTATATTAAAGATACAGTTTTTATAGCAAATGTGTATATTAGAGATATAGTTTTTACAGCAAATGTGTAGATTAGAGATACAGTTTTTACAGCAAATATGTAGATTAGAGATACAGTTTTTACAGCAAATATGTAGATTAGAGATACAGTTTTTACAGCAAATATGTAGATTAGAGATACAGTTTTTACAGCAAATATGTAGATTAGAGATACAGTTTTTACAGCAAATATGTAGATTAGAGATACAGTTTTTACAGCAAATATGTATATTAGAGTTACAGTTTCTACAACAAATTATTAATATTATAATTTTTATAATTTAGCATTTTTTAAGGTGCCATGTGGTTCCTAAGGCCAAAAGGGGTGAGTAGAGGTGTCCACAATATCGCTTATTTAGGGTTTCTTGATTCGGGTAGTACAAAGTGTATAAATAGGCTCTAGTACGATGGTGAAAGCCTTAAGCTTCACTAAATCAACCCTGTGCAACTTAACTGTGTCGGATTGGTGTGCGAGTCACTCCCAATCTCTTCGCAGTCAATCATAGTCTGAAGCCTCCTTTCCCCCTTCATCTCAAACCCACTAAGAGGGGAAAGCCTCTAAACCATCACTTGCGAAGAACTAACCTTCTTCCACAGAACCCATCATGTCCAAGAAGCAACTTAAAGCTTCTTTGTTGGACATACCGTTTATCGGCATCTAAAGTTATTTCTGAGACAAGTCACCCATTAACCGGCTATCAAAGTCGACTTAGAACTTCTTGCTGCACCGAAATATTTGCCTACCGGCTGAATGCCCCACAGAGCATAACATTAGTGAAGCTTCCTTCTTGTGCACAAGAAACCTGAAATATGTTCCAAGAAATCAATATCAACTTGGAGGGTGGAAACCCCAGACGAGTCCACATACGAAGCAAACCTGACCTACCCCCAAATATCGTTAAAGAAGGACAATGGATGCAACCACCAGTATGAACAGGAGGATCCATTCCTCCGGCAACTTACCATGCCATAGATGAGCAAATGTGGTACCCCGTGGAGTTTATTAACGATAAATGGTACTAACTCAAATGGGACAGTTTACCCAAATTTCTAGATACTGGACCTGAACCAGCAAGAAAATTTCCCTAGAAGGAACTAACCTGGGATGGGATGGACGAAAGGAAAAAGCTCCGACCCCAAGGCTCATAATTGGGTCCAGCTTTACTGAAATCAGAGAAAGAGCCGAATCGGCTAGTACACAAGCCAGAGAAGAATTCCAACAAGAACCAGAAGATGACGATGTCATCGATACCAACCCAGAACAAACCCAGGTCTTGGCAGAACAATTTGAAGGCCTCCCCTCGCTGAAGAGGTTGCCGAGGAACTAGAATATAGTGGGGAACGTGCCCACTATATGCCAACCACACTTCCCTCAGCTGCGAAACTGAGACCTGTGTCGATCAACCCAACCCCCGATCCATTAAAGTGCCGCCACTACTGAGACTGCGGCCACTACCCATGATGCAACCCAACTGATTCCAATGCTATCAAACTCGATGGGGCTCTTAAGGCACCCTCCCTGACAATTTCGATGGTGATCACACTAAAACTCAAACGTTTATGAACGCCTTTGATTTGTTCTGGATGACCAATGAAGAGAGTGCTGTTATGAAAAGCCCGTACAGGTGATACACACTCTTTCTCGGACTCCTCAAAGGGACCAAAGTCGAAGACTGGGTAAATGACCAAGCCATCCAACTCAGGGAGAAGGTCAATAGGAAATCTGATCCAATAGCTAAAACGGAAGAAGTTCTCTGGGAAGACTTAAAAGAAGCCTTCGAGAATAACTATGCCTACACAGGTCGCATCAAACAAGTGCACAGTGACTTAGGCCAACTTGAAATGAGCGGGGATCAAATTGACGAATATATCGCCAAGTTCAAAAATCTTCTCAGACGTGCCGAGATCCCCAGGACAGAAGTGGGGGCCATAGAAAAATTTCGCAATGGTCTCAGAAAGGGCTTGCACGTAGCAATCCTTAAGCGCGATCATTGGCCCGAAACCCTTGACGAATGGGAAAAGCAGGCATGCCAGAAGTCCAAAAGTATAAAATCTTTAGAGAAGCTGTCGAAGGCACCTCCAATCCATTCAGAAGTTCGGAATGGCAACAAAAGGCCAAAAAGCTATTTGGACAAAGAAGAAGGACGATGATGCCATGCAAGTGGACGTGGCTCAAGTTAACCCTCAAAAGGAGAAGAAATGCTTCAACACCGAAGAACAACAACACCTCAAAAAGAAGGACAGTGTTTTAAATGCCATAAGCAAGGACATATGAAAACCAACTGTCCTGACAAAGGTGGAGCCCCACCGAAGTATACCCCAAAACCTTCCAAGGCTGGGGGACGATCTGCCATCACTGAAGAACCCCTGGCCGAAGAAGACGAAACTAAGGGTCTGGCCAGAAGGGTACAGGCCCTGGACGACGAAGGAAGAGATGCCCTTCTACAAGCCATGCTTGAAATCTGGATTTTTAGAATCACCCTTGTTTACGGTCGCAGCATGGGTGCTGTCAATATGTCGAATGTCTACCATTAAACGAAATGCTTTGAAAATAAAGCTTGTTCTATCAATGACATTAAAGACCGAAGGAGCTCTCATCGACAGTGGAGCTACAGAAAATTTCCTTGATCCAAGAGCAGTGGTCAAACTGCGATTACCTACAGAAGAACTTGAGAATCCTAGAAATATCCTCAACATTGATGGCACAAACAACAAAGCAGGACAAATTACCCACAAATGCCGATTCAAGGTCAAACTGGGCAATACTTCATAGGAAATGGACTTTTTTATTACAAATCTGGGACAAGACCAAATCGTTCTAGGATACCCGTTCCTGTGCCTCTTTAACCCAGCAATTAACTGGACTAATGGGGGCGTCAACCACCTTTCACAGATAACGATCACCCCAACTAGACTCTGGAAGCATTGCAAACGAGTATGGGAAAAGGACAAAAAGATCTGTCTTCGCAAAACACACTTCGCACAGCAATGGGCTGCTGAGGCCAACCAAGGAAAGGACAAGCTCTCCAAAAAGGATGTTCTGCTATAGTATAACCGACATTGGAAGGTATTCTCCGAAGCCGAAGCGGAGAGATTACCACCAACTCGAGAAGTAAATATGCATATCATCTTCAAGGAAGACGCCCCACAACAATTGGACTGTAAAGTCTACCTGTTAAGCAAAAGGGAAACAGGAGTATTACGGCAAGCCTTGGATGAGGACTTGGCCAAAGGATACATTCGTTGTGGGACATCATCTTATGTCTCACCAATCTTTTTCATACCCAAAAAGGATGGACAAGAACTACACATGGTTATCAATTATCGGCACCTTAATGAAATTACAAAGAAGGACTTCTACCCACTCCCTAATCTCCATACGGAATTGGAGAAGCTGTCCAAACACCATTTGTTCTCAAAATTTGATATTCAGGCCGGCTATAACAACATTCGCATGGCTGAAGAAGACCAATACAAGGCCGCCTTCAAGACCCCATTTGGAACGTTTATTCCGACTGTTATGACATTCGGGTTCTGCAATGCCCCATCCATCTTCCAGTGTGCCATGAATCGAGATCTCACCCCACTCAAACAGAAATATCCGAACCACTTCTCAAATTATATGGATGATGTGGCTATCAAAACAGACAATACCGAACAGGGAAAAGAACTCCATTGACAGATCACCCATGAATTTCTAGAGATTCTCGATCGACACTCCTACTTTCTTAAAGTGTCAAAATGCGAATTCGAAAAGGAACAAATCAAATTCCTCAGATTTTTGGTCACTAATGGAACCACCCGCATCGACCCAAGTAAAATCAGAGGAATCTCCGATTGGCCTTGAGAATTGAAATCTGTCAAACAAGTGCGGCAGGTACTGGGCGTCTTGGGATATCAGAGGGCCTTTATTTGAGACTACGCCCTATTGGCTCGACCTCTCTACAACTTACTCAAGAAAGGGGTTCAATTTGAATGGACGGAGGCCTGTCGCCGATCATTGGACAACCTCATATATCAAATTACCAAAGATCCAATCTTGCTGTCAGCAGACGAGACCAAACCATTTGAACTCGAAACCGATGCTTCTGATTATGGATTGGGCGCTGCTCTATTCCAAAAGGATGAACGTGGCAAGAGACGCGCCATTGGATATGCCTCTAGGACACTTAACGAAGCCGAACGTAACTACGACATCTGGGATAAGGAATTTTTGGGCCTCATTTTCAGACTTACCTCTTGGCGGCATCTATTGAGCGGTGCTCAATTTTCTGTTCAAGTATTTGTGGATCACGCCAACCTTTTACACTACCAACACCCTCAGAAGGTTAACCGATGGGTGGCCAGGTACATTCTCACCTTGGCGGACTACAACCTTGAGATCCACCACCGCCCTGGGCCCCTGAATAAAGCCGATGCCCTGTCACGACGACCAGACTACGATGACGGAAAGGAAGATAATCAAGATGTTACTCCCCTCCCATCCAACCTCTTTATCGAGGCCCTTCGCCACATTCCTCTCGCTCAAGAAAGATGAGCCTCCCTGTGTGGAATGCCATGACGGAAGAGACGGCAGCAGGTCCTTTCACTGGACACACATGTCTGATCAAGACAGTGATCTTGCTAGGTCAACATGACTAGACAACCTAGTACGAAGTTCTCAGGAAGAAAGTGACCAGGAGTATGCCCGACTTCAAGGGACTCATGGCTGAGAGAAGACTGACAGTGGGTGGCAGAAGGATGGACGAGTGGCAATCCTCACAGACCCTGTCAAACGTGAGGTACTCAAGGAACATCACGACCATCCAATTGCAGGACATCCAGGCACAGCAACCACTTACTTCTCAGTTCGCCAAAAATTCTGGTGGCCTAGACTCAAGGAATATATCCAGGAATATGTTAAGGGATGCAGAACTTGCCAGCAAAATAAATCCAATACAAGCAATAAGAAGCCACCGCTCCACCCGATTACCCCGACTAATGGAGCACATCCCTTCGAAACTATAGCAATGGATTGGGTTATGAAGCTACCACCTTCATTGGGATACGATTCCATTCTCACTATCACTGACCACGACTGTTCCAAAGTGGTCATATTCATTCCTTGCAAAGAAGCTATGGGAACTGAAGAGCTGGCCAAGATCTATTTTAAACAGGTCTTTCCACACTATGGAGTCCCAAAGAAGATCATCTCCGATCGAGATCCGCGGTTGACGTCTCAACTCGCCAAAAATATCTGTACCGAAATAGGCATTCAGCAGAATATCAGCATTGCTTATCACCCCCAAATGGATGGCCAATCCGAAAGAACTAATCAAACCTTAGAGACCTATTTGAGGATCTTCTGTAACGAGCAGCAGACTGATTGGGCCAGATGGTTACCTTTGGCTCAATTTTCCATCAACTCCCGATCGTCGCACACTACCAAAATACCCCCATTCGAATTACTTATTGGGGTGACCCCTAGATCCATCTTCGAGGCTCATCAGAAGGTTCCAGCTCTAGAAGAGCGGAGGAAGGTCTTTTCCGATATCCGAAAAAGGGCACAAGAAGCTATCCTCCATTCCCAAATGCTTCTCTCGAAAGACACCGCCTTCAGGCCATACAAGGAAGGGGAACAAGTGTGGCTAGATGCCAAGAATCTCCGTACTACCCACCCGATGCACAAGCTCCGACCCAAGAGATATGGACCCTTTAAAATTTCCAAGGTTCTGAGCCATGTGGCATATCAACTGAGGCTTCCCCCATCATGGAAGATTCATAACGTCTTCCATGCTTCATATCTATCCCTTTTCAAAGAAACTCCTGAATATGGAACAAACTTTATTGAACCGCCACCCAAACTCATTGATGGTGAACAAGAATGGGAAGTAGAAGAATCGTTGGGACAAGACTGTTTGGGAAGAAGAAACAGCGGCAATACCGAGTTCGGTGGAAAGGGTACTCTCCCGCTCACGACACTTGGGAGCCAGAAGGAAATATCCATGCTCCAGAGCTAGTCGCACAATTCAAAACAGGACGACTGACGATTATAAGAAGGGCGCGCATGGTCACCAACGAAAAGAGCATGCCCAGTGAAAAGAAGTATTCCATCCCCAGACGCACTCCTCTCACTAGCATTCCCACTCCCCAATTCATTGGAAGATCCCCTGCCGACGTTGTCACTGCCTTTGGAGACGCTTACTTTCATCTTGTCGCTAAAGAAGTGGCAAGAATCCTTCATGAAAAATCTTTACACCCTACCCCCGAACTCATCGCCCGTTACGAAGCTCTTCACTCGCCGTTGCCCGTCCCAGCAAAAGGAAGGAACCAGAAGGAGAAGAAGGAAACCACCGAAGATGCGTGGATCCACCCACCGAACCCAAAGACCACCAAGATAACGACAACCGTATTCTTGGAAGAAGCATCTCCGAACGAGGACAGAGCCACCACTATCGAGAGCGTACATCCGTGTCACAGAAGAAATCCTGTTGGGCCGAGCCTTACTTACTAACCCGGTCCTAGATAACATTGCCGATCTTGGATATATTACTTATCATATGGGTACTGATTCTGCTGGCCCCCTGACCCACCATGGTTCAAATGTCCCAAAGCCGACAGCATCCCGAAGGTCATTGCCACTGATAAAAACAACCAAGAATTTGAGCTCCCTTATCTCCGATATGCCCTTTCCGATGGGGAACCCATGATCCTCGGAACAACTGAATGGGATGGACCAGTGTACGAAGGCGACCTAGTTGCCCTCCTAGCACGCAATGTCCCGAGTAACCCCCTTATAGATGACTCCGATATAGAAGAACTTTACCTGGATCACCTGTTCAATTGGGCTATTAACATTGCCATCTTCCGGATGGGGGATCCTGGGGTGATGGCTGACGTGTACCGCCTCAGAGCCAGCTATGACAAACTCAAGGCCCTAAAAAGGGAAAATGAAAGAATAGTTTGTTTAGTGGAAGCCTTCCAAGAAGAACAACTCAAGCACAACAAGTTGATCAAGGACTTTGCCAGCGGCGTCGAAGCACTTAAAAACTGACTAACGAAGGCTAAGGTCCAGACCAGGCTCCTCCCCCACATTCAAAGGCTTATCCAAGAGAACGCTATCTCCACCGGCCACTACCTATATGAAATGCTACCTCGAGTAATCGAACCAGCTCTATAGGTCGCCCCCCTGAATCACCACTCATGCAGTGTCCCCTTACTCCTCGACCGGTGGTACTGGTCTTTGTAGAACCTTCGAGTGGTGGGCAGTCCTATGTCCCCGTCTCCCCTGCTGATTCCAAGGGCTCACCCCGACAAGGGGGGATACCTGTAAGCTCATCTAACATCATTGATAAAGGACCTCAGGTCACCGACTATTCGGCAGGCAACCCCCACAGACCCAGCCATCAACCAGCCCCCTTCGACATGGAGCAAGCTCCAGCATGGGTCGTCCCTCCCCCCCCTACAGTACCCCTGTCAAACAGCGTCCCCCAGGCTACCTCACAAGTCAAGTGCTTCCATTGCAGACAACGGGGGCACTACAGTGTCGAATGCCATACCTCCCATGTATGCTGCGCCAAGGGCCGCCGTTGTGTCGCCCCCCGCACGCACCCAAATTTTGGTCGCCTCTGCACAGCCAGGAACGGATCCCGCTGGAGCAGCGGAAGCCCTCAGAGCCGGTCTCCAGGGTTTTTGCTCACCTACGACTCGAATGTGGGGCAGCCCCTCACTGAAGACTACATCGATAATGGCGGTGAGCAGCACAACCCCAATGAGCCCCCTAGAAACAGCCTCCTCTTTCGCCCCGACACTCCAATCACGACATGCTCCCCCACATATTGGAACAGCGTCGAACTACAGACTGCCCCCGCTACCGTCCCGACCCCGCCAAGCGACCCCGACTGGCCCCTTGTCCTCCCATGGGAGTGCCTCGACGACCCCTCAGTTCCTCCAGAATGGAGAGGAAGAGAAGGACTGGTCAATGGAGGCTTGGAAGTCTCCGTCTACAGTGGGGGTAATGTTACGTCCTCCGGAGGATAGGGAGGAGCTGGACAGGCTTCTTCACACTAATGACGTGATCTCAATGCATCTTCTCTCCATAGAGTTTGATTCCGAACTGCTTCTTATATCTGCTTGCTCGATTTGGCTTCATTCCGTGACTCGTCTCAAATATGCTATTGATTCTGATATTTTCTGAGTTTAGATGCGGACTGCTAATGCTAAGGATGTGGACATAACCCACTCTTGTCCATTATCTACTCTACTGTCTCGGTATGTCTCAGTGATTCGTGTCCCATTGTGGCTCCCTTTCTTGTTACCTTTTACACTCTATCACAAAGCGGCAATCCCAGGTGCGGGTTCAACACAAGCTTTGGTAGTATGTTAAGGTACAGTCTAGTTCCGCCTACTATACATTTTGGGACTGGTTGGCTTCCATTATGATACAATTTGAGTACTACTGTATACGTGTTTTGGGACTCTCTATGGGCCATGCTTCCCATACAGTAGCTAACCCGGACTCTTTGGTGCCATGTGGTTCCTAAGGCCAAAAGGGGTGAGTAGAGGTGTCCACAATATCGCTTATTTAGGGTTTCTTGATTCGGGTAGTACAAAGTGTATAAATAGGCTCTAGTACGATGGTGAAAGCCTTAAGCTTCATTAAATCAACCCTATGCAACTTAACTGTGTCGGATTGGTGTGTGAGTCACTCCCAATCTCTTCACAGTCAATCATAGTCCGAAGCCTCCTTTCCCCCTTCATATCAAACCCACTAAGAGGGGAAAGCCTCTAAACCATCACTTCGCGAAGAACTAACCTTCTTCCACAGAACCCATCACATCCAAGAAGCAACTTAACGCTTCTTTGTTGGACATATCCGTTTATTGGCATCTAAAGTTATCTCCGAGACAAGTCGCCCATTAACCGGCTATCAAAGTCAACTTAGAACTTCTTGCTACACCGAAATATTTGCCTACCGGCTGAACGCCCCACAGAGTGTAACAACATCACCATCTAAGAAAAGATTGGCAGATGAAGATGGAGACACTAATCTGAGAAAGATGTGAGAAGTGTGCCTGGACTTTAAGTGACTAGCCGACCCATTCTCAGAAGAAGATGAGAACGAAGATACATCGATGATCGCTGTCCAAATTATGTTAGATGACCAATTTTATTTTGCCGCAATTAGCGATGCACCAAATACTTTGAAAGAAGTAAAGAACTCAGACGATTGGACTGAATGGAAGAACAGGATCCATGAAAAGCTGGAACAACTCCAGGCCATAGGGACCTGGGAGGTTGTCAATAAGCCGCGCAGCGTGATTCCCATCGCCAACAAATGGTTGTTCATCAAAAAGACCGATAGTATGGGCTTGATCATCCAAATACAAGGCATGCTTGGTTGTCAAGGGATGCTCTCAACGACCCAACTTTGATTTCAATGAAACTTATTCACCAGTAGTTTGTCTAGAAACCGTAAGAACACTATTAGCGATGGTATTAGATAAGGACCTACGGATATCTCAGATGGATGTAAAAGGTGCTTATTTAGGCGTTTATCTAAATGGTAAATTATAGGAAAACATCTATATGCATTAACCAGAGGGATATACTGATGGCACAGATAAAGTATGCCATTTACTGAAAACGCTCTATGGACTTCGACAATCTGGACGTGAATGGAACAATAAGTTCAACAAAGGCATGTAATCTATTGGATTTAAAAGATTACTTTCTGATCCATGCGCTTACCTTCGCTGATCAAAAGATGACTTTCAGATTATCACCATATGGGTTAATGATCTATTGATCTTCACTAATTCCAACGTGGGCATGTGCAATGTTAAACTGCAAATTGCTCAGCAATGGAAAGTAAAAGATCTCGATGAACCAGCTAAGATCATAGGAATTGAGATAAAACACACATGCGACACTGTATCCATCTCACAAAAGAAGTATATTGAAACCATACTTAAAAAAGAGGGAATGGAATGCGCAAACCCAGTAGCAACGCCCTTAGATGCAAATGTAACCATTGAACCAAATCCAGATCATTTCGAAGGATCGGCGACAACCACATACGCCCGACTATTAGGCAAAATACAGTATATCGCTAATGCTACGCAACCGGACATTTCCTTTGCCGCACACAGACTAGTGTCCTTCACCAGGAACCCGAGTATGCAACATATGGAATGCTCAAAAGAGTATTACGATATCTGGCAGGCACAAGTAACTATGCAATTAATTATTGTAGATCTTATATGCCTACTGCTCCACTCATAGGTTACGTGGATGCCGCACATACAAACACAGATGAACATAAGTCATCTACAGGCACTGTATTCTTATCAGCAGAGGGAGCAATCAGTTGGAGATCCAAAAAGCAGACTTTATTAGCCTTGTCTATGACAGAAACAGAGTATATTGCCTTCTCAATAGCAGGCACTGATACACGCTGGCTCACTAATCTACAGTATACGAGGAGCTTGGATTTCCCCTTAAAGCCCCTTTGCCAATGAAAAGCAATAGCCTAGGCGCAATTGCAAACTTGGCTAATCCGTACATGAGTAAGCAAACAAGACATATCAATCTCAAATGGCACTCAGTGCGACAATTAATCGATCGCAAAATTATTGTACCCGTCCCATGTGGGATGCAGACCAGACTGCCGACGTACTAACTAAACCATTACCCAGCCCCAAACACAAAAAGCACACAGATGAAATGGGCCTAGCACCTGTCTGAGAGGGAGTGTTGGACGGTGACATAGCCCTGAAGCAGCCAGCCGCTCGACGCTTACATAGCATTATTACATTGTATATATAGTTACGCATGCCTGGGAAATATATTACAGTTCCCGATATCACTCTTCACACAGATGCCCATCCCGAGCATCTTCCTCACAGCTTAGTCAGACGCTCGCCACAGGCTGATAAGCAAAGTAAAAGAATATGGCACTGTGTGACAGACTAATTCCTGACACACTAGAGGCTTCATCAATATACTGGCCATTTGATTTGCATCTTGTACATTTTTTGGCATGATAAAATTGTTGGAATCGGGTGGATTAGATGATGCAGAGGCTCCTGGTGAGGGGCCGGATCAGCTCATGCTTTGATTGCACCTATTGTATGAGATTGCAGGGGAGGAGGAATTTTCACTCTCGAACGCCTTCGGCACTTTATCTTGACTCACTTTAATTTATCTTATCAAGTGTCTCAGTTTGGCATGCAACAGCCAACCACTCATACCTGCATTGCCTGACACTTTTGTTGCTCGTGCGCACATCGCATGCTTGCCGTTCTCACGTCCCTGGCAGTCCTTATGGGGGCGCCATTTTCCTCTTCTCAACACTGCACGATCATGCTAATTGTCGTTTATTTCACTCCCCACATGTCTAAATAATGTTTCACTTCATTTTCATTGTCCCACATGTATTTTTTCCTTTTCACATGCTTCAAGAGCATTCTTGTTACTTAAAGGTGTAGTGTACCTGAATAAAGTGTGTGTCTTCAATTCCCATCCTTGTGTGCGCCAGCATCCACTTGTCCTTTACTTGTCTTCTTCTTCTCGAGGCTCAAGTCGAGTCCTTGGTTGCTCCAGGTGTCTTTCCACACCACTTTAGTGACACATTGGCCCTGTGCCCTGCACTGCTCATTTGTATTCAACTTTAGGTTATGGGCCCTGCCCTAATCGACTAACCCCTCAAATACATCCCATTTACACTTAAATATTATGGAGCACAATGTACTGCGTGTTAGACTTCCTAAACTGGCCTCTGATGGAGGCAATTGGATTGTTTACAGAGATAGAATCATTTGGGCCATGCAGGCCAGCACAATTAATGACCACACCACTACAGATACCCCCTCGGCAGAGTATCTCGCTCTCAGTGACCATGACAATCTCACCCCCAAGTTGCAATGGGCGAAGAAAGAGAATCACATTAAGCAGGTCTTATGTTCAACACTTCCAAACACTGCCTTTAATCACATCAAGAATATGGCCAGTATCAAAGATGCATGGGACACCCTGAAGAGAGTTTATGAGGAGCAATCCAAGGCCCTCGTCGAAGACATTATGCGACACTTTTGCAAAAAGCGCTGCGAGGAGACCGAGAGTGTACGCACTCATTTTGAGGCACTGGCTGACCTACGAGAACAGCTTGCAGCTATAGGCATAGGGTGTAGCACAGGTACAGGTTAACCTGTGGTGTTTGGGCCACAGGTTGTACAGGTACAGGTCATGGTTTCTAATTATAGTACCTGTGCCAGCATTGGCACCTGTACCTGCGGTCTGGCGGGTTTCTATGGTGTAGTCTCATGCTTTATAGAGTGGGGTTCTCTACCTGAGATGCAAGTAAATGGAATTTTCAAGTGTGTACATGGGTAAAGAAAGATAGCTATTGTGGTGACATAGTACGAGCAATGGTCCAATGGTGCAACAAACCCATGCAAGATAGGTGAGTTCGGCAGGCCTGGCTGGCGAGTGCAAATCACCAAACCTTCACTTGGGAAATCGACCTAACATTCCACATGGGCCACATCACTGCATCCTCGACAAGGT